>JARHVA010002440.1:305000-585000 GCA_037957365.1 Torreya grandis
CTGAAAGGGTGGGATTGTGATATATAAAATAATAATTTTCATAAAGTAAATAACTTAAGAAATGTAAATTTCACAACACAACTATAACTTTAGATCATGTGCAAAAAGTGTTCCACAATAAAATGATGTATTCATAATATGATAGATGTTATAATGATTTCTTGATCGCTCTTGAATTCCTATGAGCTTTCAATATAATATTGTGATTGTTATATGTAGTTATTAATATTTCTTGTGAATGCTCTTTATTAAATGAACTATAATGCTTGCCTATTTGTAAACAATTGAATTTCAATAAGGTCCTTATTGAGGTGTCAATTGAAATTAAATAACTGAAGGAAAAAATTATAGGATGAAGGAGATGGTACACCTTAGGTTGGAGAAGACGAAAAAATGATACTCCAAGTGTTGAGGGCACTTCTAGTAGGTGTCAGGAGTGCTAATGCTTTTAACACAAAGAAAAATGCATATGAAGAGAGAGAAGTTCAAAAGGATGAAATAAGTGAAACACGTCAAAAGTTGACTAACACACTAATAACACTTAATTTAAACCTATAAAACATATAAAAATAAATATATAAATTAGCGTTTAATAAAAGCCTTGTTGACATTTTTTGGGGTATATAGATGTCAAACAAGTTTTAGTACATCATCAAAAAATATCAATTATATTTTTAAAATATATTATTCATAAAGCTGTAAACGAACATTTCATGTTTAAATTTGAGTCAAGGTTTAATATGACAATTCCTTTCTTTATATGGCAAAAAGACATTGTAGATTATTGCTTAGAATATGTTATAGCGAAAGTTGATGCGTTTTGACAAAGTTGCTTCGAAAATACAAGGTGAAAATTGTTTCGAACATTTTATAGCTGCTGTTTAGAATGTGTCATAGCAGACATTATTCAACTGAAAATGGACACTACAATAATATCATTATTCAACTATAATAAAAACTTCCACGTCATTATTCACATTTAGATATTGTTTCGGAGGAGTAGATAGCCATTATAAAACCAAAACATATAGAGAAAGGATGAGAGATTTCTCATCCCACTTAGTAAGGTGGTTTATACGCTACTAATATAATAATAAAAAAACAGAATAATTACCAGCCCCAGCGAATCATCTAATAAGAACATCACGGAGTTTTTACTTTCTTCGAAGAATAATAATTTGGAACGAAAAGACCTCTTCCTCATTGATATAGGAGCAACACACAACAAAACCCAGACAATGATATGAGCCAGATATATTTTGGTCCCAAAGCGAGTGCCACGGCTGAACCAAACACTGTCAATATTGATAGTAAGGCTGCCTGTACTGACCGGAAACTGATATGAATCATGGTGGTGTCTTTCTTCTTTCCAAAAACTGCAGACAACAAGAGAATTGTCGATGCAACAGTAGTACCCAAAGCCAACGTGTCAAATATCAAGAATACATACAAGAGAGTATCATAAAAGATACGTTCGTGCATTGGGTGGGATGTGGATGGGGATGGGGACGGCGACGGCGACGGCGACGGCGACGGGGACGGGGACGGGGACGGGGACGGGGACGGGGACTGGGACTGGGACTGGGACTGGGACTGGGACTCATTTCCTTCTAGTGGATTTGCTTCTAGCAGACGAAAGGGTGCGGCAAAAGCTACTGTCCCAATTAACACTGCATTTACCGAGATTATTTCAGTATTCCACCTTGGGTTGGATATTTCTGTGGTTTTGAACTCTGCCTGTGCCACCAAATTTACATTGCGTATTGCCCCGTGCCTTTCAAGCAATTTTATGATCTGCCACAAGACATAAAAACGTCAAGAACGATTATAATGATATTAGACAACAATATATTTGAATATTTTGAGAGCTCCTACGAACTAATTTTCTGTAACTTAGCTTACGTGGTCTCCTCATCGTCATAAATTAAACATTCATTATAAAAATAAACTTGTAGAGAATATATTAATATTTAACGTAATCTGATTAGAGGGTTGTGGCTAAGCTGTAGGTAAAATGGCTTAACAAAATTACGTCATAGATTAGAACCATAAATTGACTCCCTAATAAATTTGACATCCATTGCTTAACAAAAATAAATATTAATATTAGATAAAATCATATATTATTTTTTTAATTTCTAATTTATAAAATTTTCGTATAATTACATCGATATACATTAAAGCCTTTGCAATATCAATGTCATACGCATCAAAAGCCAGGTTCTGACACAACATATACATATGACATTTCAAGATGCCGCCATAATAAGCAACCTTATGTCATCTTGTCATTACACATTCTAAGGGTATTTTTATACAATTCATGATACCAAAAACCCTATAACATCTTGTCATGGCATGTTTTAAGCATTTTTTTAAATTATTATTATTCTTTTTTCTGTTGCCATTGATGACATATATATAATAAAAAATATATTGCTAGATTTAAGGGTGTTTTTGTGCCATTTCCTTTTAATAAGAAATCTTACGATGTATTGTCATTGTAAGTTTTTAATTTTAACGGTATCTTTTTGTTGCCATTTCTATGTTTTATTTTTAATTTAGAATTTTAAATTTTTATTTAGAGTATAACATTTTATACAATTTTTTTTATTATCTGACTATATATAATTAAATTTGTACACCCGTATTCTTGAAAAATTATAGGAAATTAATGACGTAAAACGATGGGAGAAAAGATTTGGATGGTGGTTGAAGAAGATTTTTTTTGGGTTGTTCACTTGAAAACTTCCTTCTCAATGGAACTTCTTTTTTTTTTTTTTTTTTTTCTTTCACGCAACAGTTCTTGCATCTCCACTATTACCATTCATTTTAAATATATTTTAAATTTGTATATTTAGTTGTCATATTACCAAGTCAAATATTGATAGCATTTTTCTTAAAATAAAGATAAAATATTTACAAAGGAGGAGAACCTACACTATTTGCATTTGAAAGGCTTAAGCGTTTCAATGCAGACCTATGCATGGAGGGATGTTTTGATTCACCAATTGAACATTGCCAAAATGTCTTTTTCATCACATCGTCTACTAATTTTCGATGTAAAGCTCCCGAGGTAAACATTTCCTTGCACCCAATTCTTACTTCTGAATCCATAATTGTATATCTCAATTGCATACAAAAGTGGGTGCCTTTTACCATTTTTCTTTTCAAATACACTTTATATATATTTAATTAGATTTTTTATAATTTTTCTTCCAAATACACCTATATATTTAATCAGATTTTTAAAACATTTTTATCGTACAATTGATTATAGAAAATATTTTTAATTCTTAAAACATATAATATAAATGTTTTATGATTTTTTATTTTTCTTTTATTTTTATAAATAGAATAAAATAAACAAAATGTTTTACCTAGATGTATGGCTATAATAATTTGGGAATCGGGGGTTGATCATTAAGAAGGAGCTGGTAATGCATAAATCTATGGTTATGGTGAATGGAGGTAAAATGTTTGACAAAATGTTTAAATATGTAAATCTAACAGCCAAGCACCCAAGATACCAATTAATCTTATGTTATTTGTCTGGGAATACAATTTTTTTTTGGGTAAAAGGGACTAAAGTGGTGATAGATCTAAAACAACGATAGGATGTCTCTTTTGATGTTCCATCTGAATGCCATTGTTTAGTTTAGTAGGGTAAAGAATTACATAATTTTTTCCCATTGTCTTTTTATTCATCAAGATTGCAGGGAGTGTCGGCTCTCCCAAAACATTCTTATAATCCAAGACCTGCATCCTTCAAAGATGCAGTCAAAAAAACTTCCCCCATGCCAATTCCAATGAAAAGCTCTCTGCCTTCTCTGGTTTATATTATTGATCAAGCAAAAGAGGTTCCTTCTATAGAGATCAAGAATCAAGTAGTGGATGAATATTTTTACACTTTGGCTGAAGATGCATTCATTTGTAGATTTAATGGTATATGTCTGTCTACTACTATTTTATATAAATGGGTTCATAAAACATGATTGAACCATTGAGAAATTTATCTGTACTCTAAAGGATTTTTTATTGTCAATTTATTAATCAGCAAGACTCTCAGAAATGCATTTCAGAAGGCCCCTAGTTTTGGGGTATGGTAGACCTGTTCATCACTTCCTAGTTTTCATATTTCAACCCTCTAACTCTCTCAGTCACTACGATGCCAATTGGGGATCATCTTTTATGCACTTATACTCATATTTGTGTTGAGATCAATTTATGCAAGGGGTTTCAGATAAAATCATTTTAAAATATGGTGAAACTCAATATGTTGAGATTCTTGACTAGGAAAATATTGCTTTTAGATGCCACAATTGCAAATTATCAGGTCATATTATGCATCTTGTTCTAAGGAGCATCCACAAGTGATGAAAAAGAAGGCATAAAATAAAAAATCAAATAAATGGAGTGCCTCAGATCTGTCACTAGTGGTGGAAGATGATTTTGAAGATATAGACACACAAGATGCAATAGAAATGGAAGATAACAAGATAGAAGAAAATGTTTCTTTTGTGAATGACAATGTAACCATTGAAGAGGTTATAGAAATTGTTCAAATATCCCCTATGAAGCAGCCAACCAGGGGAGTTAAAAGAAGACATGAGTTTGAAATCTCAGACTCAGACAAGGATTTGGTTGAAAATAGAACTTCAAAAATTCAACATCCAAATAAACAGTTAGTTCTAGTAAATGTCGAACATGAAATATGGCATGAGGTAAAAAATAAAAAAAGTTAAAAATATAAGATAGCTAATCTTTTATATTATTATCTCAAAAGCTAATGTTTGATACTGGATTTTGGGACGCTGATAGGCTTGTTATTTGTTTACTTTTAACCTTATGGTTGTTTGTTATATTTGGCTCTCTTAGACCATGGTATTTTTAGATTGGTTTTACTGCGGTTTTTCAGTATTAATAAATGATAAATATCCCATTAAGATCCACATATATCTAAAAAAATAATATTTCTATTGATTTTATTTAAAAATATATGATTTATTTTTTTATCTTTCAATATTTTAATAATAAAATCTCTCTAAACTATGACATATAATATGAAAAAAATAAAAAGTAAAGATAAAAAAATAAAATAAAATAAAAATTGTAAATAACAAAATAATAAATTACAAAGCCTCCTCTACTTCGTTAGGTAATAAAATAAAGCATATGTTTGCATAAGAGCTTTATGGAAAAATAATTATATGATTTAAAGAAAACACTACTCCCTTAAGTAAGTGAGTGAACTTGGGTATACAAAACGTACCCTTATGTCGTTAATATCTATATATTATTGTAGGTATATTTATGGACTCACCTTTAAAATAATAGTATTCATATACAATAAATTATTTCGAGAAAATTTCCATAAGGTATTTAAACTTATATCACTTGAACATAGAAAATTGACGATTAGTATAATTCAAAGAGAGTTTAGAAGAGTCCAATACAATATGAATATAACAAAATGATTGACTTGTGCCAAATTTTCTTAACAGAAGGAAGTGGCATATTTGCGTAAGGTCACAACATTAATTAGAATATGTTTTAAAATATTTAAACATTTTTTATAATTTTCAAAATATTTAATTTTCATGGAAAATATAGACGTGGAGAGATGAAGGCTCCAAATTTCAAGAATAAATGTAGTTTCTTGACAGATATAATATGATAATTGGATTGAACAAATTATAAAATGGATTGTGAGTAACTTTTAAAAATAAAACCATGGTATATAATTTTATTTATTTTTAATATATTTATTAATTTTTTTATTTTATTTTTTGGTAAATTTAAAAATTAAAGTTAGAATTTAAAATAGCCAAGAAAAGGTCCACAAAGATAAATTGTAGTGGGACAAGTTTGTGACTTTTTTTTTTTTCTTTTTGGTTAAAATAGATATAAATCAGGGTGCATACAATTTTTTATGTTTATTATAAAATGCTAGTTTATAATTTTTAATTGAGATCTCATTTTAAAATTTACTATTTTTTAAGGAGAAAAGCTAAAATTTTATGTCCATTACATATTATCTAGAGAAAATAAAATCTCTATTATAGAACACTAATACATTCAACAAGTACACTTACTCTATGGGATTCCTACTTCTAACTCACTAGTCATTATTAACTTGAAAAAAAGTGTCCAGTTATCTAATTTATAAATATTGTAATTAATGACTTATATATTTGTAACATCAATTTTTCTAATAATAAATTAAATTATATTTATAATTCATAGCCCATTTTGATAGAACTAAAACTAGCAAAACAAAAATATCGAATAAGAATAATAATCATAATTTTCAAGAGTCAAGCTTATATATTGATTATTATTAAATGAATAAAAGTACTTACACAAAGTATCTAAATTACCCTCAACTATGAATTGGAGTAGAAATTAAAAATTAATTTTTTTAATAAAATTAATAAATACTTAGAGTTAACAAGACATATTATAAATGGATAATTTATTTATCCAACAATTTTAGCATGCAAACTTGGATGAGTCCAAAATTTTAAATTGATATTTCAAACATACAATACATGATTTTGGATTATTTTCAACTCAATTTGACAATCGATTACAAAGTTATCTGATTTCAACTATTTTTAGCATGATTAAAATACTATATTATAATTTCATACATTTATAAGATCTCCTAAAGCTATACAAATATCTTGAAATAGACACTAAATGGTGTGGTAGTTTATGATTGCATGCATATTTATTTTATCTCCATTTTGGTGTGTACTAGAGCTCAATCAGGTTAATTACTCAAAATTTATGGACTCTAGAAATTTGATCTCCCAATCATTATCTACTGGTTGAAAAAAAATTTGCAACTTCAATTTTCTCGATTTATATTCTTTCTATTGATTCTTATAAAAAAATTTAGGTCCTGTTATAAAATCCAAGTGTTATATTAATTTTTTATGCCTTCCCACTATATCAATTACCTATTTTAACATCATTTCCTTGTGTTCATTGTCTTCTTATCCATAACCTCCAATACATTTTCTTTCTTATTATTTTTTGTACCTATTAGTTTCTATCCAATTATTCATATTCTTACCCTTCATCATCTTCTATGTGAAAATTATATAAATATGAAACACTAAATACTAGAGAGATATCAATATTATGTTGTAAACTCACCTCATAAACATTGTCATTAATTTTATTCACAATTATGTACATGCTATGTTTTTCGTATTTCAGTGTGTTGTATGTCCCTTTCATAAATATTTATTTTCTTAAGTATAAGATCACCAATTATCTTTATTCAAATACCTTTGACTTTCATGTTATAAATGTTGTTGCTTTATAGTTTTCAATACATTTTTGTAGATTTATTGTCATTCCTTGTAACTATTATATATGATTTGCAAATGCTTTTGCATCATCACTAAATTTATCTTGATTGGTAGCTAAACTAAATATAAAACAACCATAAGATTTAATCCAAAAACAATATGCAATAGTGATTTTCTTGTTGATCTATTCACTAAACTATTACATGGAATCTTATCTTGACACAAAGCTAAGTCCCATTTCCTGGGATTCTCTCCAACTATGCATCTCAATAAAATTTTCAAGCTCTAAGTTACAACTTTTGTCTATCCACGTGATTTTGGGTTGTATGGACTATTGAACTATATCTTCGTTTCTAAATTCTTCCATAAAGTGATCCAAAAATGACTTCTAAATTTTGTTTCTTTAGTTGATGTAATGGTTTTTGGAACACCATGCAATTTCATAACATTCTTAAAAATGGTTCTACAACTTTAGTGGCATCATTTATTTTCTTACGTGTAATAAAAAAAACCATTTTATAAAATATTTTTATAAAAATAAAAATTCAATCATTACCTTTTTATGTGTTTAGTAATCCCAACTTTAAATTCTTACTCAAATCTACCCATGGTCCAATGAAAACTGATAATAACATGTAAAAACATGCACTTGTCCACTTAACATAACCTTAATCTTGAAACATAGCTCTTCATATTTTACCAAAAAAAATTCTTCTCCACCAAATTTAATCTAATTTTTATCAAATTGTCCACCTAAAGCACCATTATGTAATTATATTATAAAATTATCACTTAGAGACCCAACTAAAATATATAGTTCTTTTCACTTGAAGAGAGAACCATCCTATATAAAATAATCATTATGAATAGTACATATATCACATTCAAAGGAATTCCTACATTTCTTAACTATCCTTTAAAAAAATTATTAGTACCATATAATTCTTTAAAAAATTCAAATATAACTACTTCCCTCACAATAGTAGTTAACAATGCCACTCTCTTACTCAAAGTATCGATTACTTGATTTTAGTTTCCTGATCATGTCTATTATTCAATTTAATTTGAGTGTTTACATACTTAGGTCTTCATGGTCCATGAATAGGATAAACTCATATGCACTAGACAATACCTCCAATGTCTTAATGCTTATACAATAACATAAAATCCAATATCATCTATACAATACTTATTACTTACCTCATTCAATTTATCATTGAAATATGCTATTGTCATTCTTTAGTGACTCAACACAACACCAATTCCCAAATGTGAACAATCATATTCCACCTCAAACAATTTGTTAAAATGTAGTAATGCTAAAAATAGGTTTCTTTGTAATTTTCCTCTTAAATAATTAAATACATTTTATTGCTACCCTTGTCCACCCAACTTATTTTTCTATCACGCAATCTATTATGGTGAAACAATACTAATAAAATTATTAATGAAATTTATGTAAATTTTTGGTAATCCATGGAAAATTATTACCTTTATATGTTTTTTGGAATAGGCCACTCAATAACTGGCATTACATTTTCTTCATCTGTCCTTACACCATCTATATAAATTAAAAATGCTAAAAATACAAAATTGTTCATTATACACCTGCACTATTTCAAATTTGCATAAATATTATTATTTATTAACAAATGTAATACCATATTCAAATTCCTTAAGTGTTTTTTTTTTAGTCTTAATGAATATCAAAATATCCTCAAAATAATAAACCATTAGTCTGTCAATATAATCTTGTAGCATTGTGTTCATCAGCTTCATAAATGTCTTCAGTTTATTAGTTAATCTGAATGGCATCACCATCCATTCATATAATATATCCCTATTCTTGAATGTTATTTTCCATTCATATTTTCCAAGAATTTGAATATTATAGTAACCATTTTTATATAAATCTTACTTAAGTATTTTAATCCTACAAGCACATCCATCATATCATCTAAACATGGTAAAGAAAGCTTGTATTCGATAGTGATTTTATTGATTGATATACTATCCACACACATCCTCGACCCCCCATATTTATATGGAGGTATCTATAATAGTGTTGCACATGGACTCATGTTCTTTCTTACTACACCCTTTCTCACATTTTAGTAACTTATTAATTCAATTATGTAGGTTTTGTTGGGCTCACCCTATAAGTTTCTTGAATAGGTACAATTGGACCTGAAATCAAATAAATATGATTTTTAATTTCACTCTTTGGTGGTTAACCATATTTTAACTCATTAGATATAACATATGCATATTGTTTCAACACTTATATTGCTTTTGCTATTATTTACACTACTATCATATTTTCATTCTTTACTATTAATGTATAACAACAAGATGTCATCTTCATCTCTTTGATAAATTCATTCACGGATACCATGTTTTCTACCTACCCTTATTGTTTAGAAGGTAATAAAATTAACTTTGTACCAGCTTTCTAAAAATTATATGTATTTTTTACTCCATCATGAATTGTCTTTCTCACATATTGCCATGGCATTCCCAAAAACACATGGCATTCAACCATTATAATTTTATTTTCTATTTAAATATGTATGGTGTTATTTTACTTTGATTAACTCAAGATAATACTTGAAAAATTCTTATATGATGTCATGAGGGTATTTGTAGTGGTCATTTTTCAACTAGAACTGTGACATATTTGATCTTGCATAGAATTTATTACTAGCACATATTATTTCAAGATGTTTATAAGTTGATTCGTGTGTGCATGAATTGTCAACTATTTATTGATAGAGATGTATTACCCATTATGACTTTAAAACTAGTTATTTTATTAAAAAAAACCCTTCACTTAGTGGGAATTTTATTTTATCTCTCATATTCATCCTCCTTCTTTAACTAGTTATAGGGTTATTTTGACTACCTTATATTTTTTTACAAAATAAATTGAATTAAAAACCATACAAAATTTTATTATAATAAATATAACTTATTTTTTCAAAAAGCATATTTTCTCAATATTGAATGTTGTTTAAAGGATAATTTATAATAATGATCCACTATCTATTTCAAATGATTGCATAATTTTTTTGGGCCCTTATTATATTATATATAGTCAATTTTTTAAATACTATCCTTAAAGGAATGGACAAGCTAAGTCCACTAATAAAATTTAGTTTTAAATTAGGAAAAAGATAGTGTGAGAGAAGAAGCAAAATAAGATTTTCTTTTTTAAAGCACTATGGGATGATTGTACAATGGTGAAAGTTGCAACATACTACTCACCTTTCATGTTAGCTTATGGTTTTTAATTTATTTTACCAACATAATTCCAAGTTTATTCTGTGAGGATTACTCTTCAATATATAGGAGAACATACTAATGTCATTACGCAAAGACTTAAATATATTTTGGATTAATTGAATAATGTATAATGCTTTGTAAAAATTACGAAAAGCCAAAGAGAAGTTATAGAAATTATTTGATAATAAAGTATATAAAAACTAGTTTAAAGTTCATGATTTTATTTTATATTGGGATAAAGTGCATGTGGACTCTTCTAAGTATTATAAATTTGATTTTCTTTGTGATTGGTCCTTTAAAATTTCTACTATTCCTGGAAATAATGCTTTTCACTTTTAGGATCTTGATGGTAACTGACTGTGTCATTTAGTCAATGGTCATTATTTAAAACATTTTTGTGATTATTTTTCTCTTTTAGGTTTTTTTTTTGTTTTGGTTTATTATTATTTTTTGTTTTCTCTTTTATTTTTTTGTTTTTGCTTTATATGTGAAGTGTTTGTCATTATGAAGAAGACTTGAGAGATATGATTTATCGATGCAATTTTTCAATTATTTGAGATATTATTAAATAATTGTTTTATAGATATTTCTTTATGATGAAAATAAAAATGAATATAATTATACTATCAATGTTACTTAGTTTTCAAAAAAAAAATTCTAGACCATGCATTGGTTATTTATCTAACTCTAAATTCTATTTTTATAATTTTTCTATTCTTTGTACCATGCTAACCAAATAGTTCATCCCTTGATACCTTACTCATTTTAAAAAGGGGTTCACATATAACTAATTGAGAAATAATTTAACCTGGATCACACTCCTAAGACTGATTTTACATACAAATTATTTCTAACCCATGTTCACAAGTGAAACTAGTTGGCAAAGTCACTAGTGTTATATCTATTTTTATCACCTCACTTTTTTTCAAAGTTATGACATATTTGGTTTTGCCATGTCGATGATATTTGTCATAAAATATAAAATTTTTGATGGGGTCAAACTCATTCATATTCATTTAAAAATTCATTTTTCTATGTGTATACAAATGTAAAATATTACTTTTTTAAATGGTATTTATTTATTATAACATTAATTAAGAGATTGTATAGCATAACTCAGTACATTAAGTAAATTCTACATTCAAATTCGGTATTGGTTAAGCTCTTTCCAATTTTCATAATACAATTTCACATGTTCTTTTCATAAATGATTATTGTTCACAACATTTGATAGTTTTGTAGTTTTGATTTGATACTTATTTGATATTTTCCAAATGTTGGCTAATTTTCTTTTCTTAATAGTTACTTGTTAGAATTGAAGTTTTTTTAGTTATTGATATTTTGCTACTCTACAAAGACTTTTATATTGTAATACATCACATTTCTGAATATGATCAATTTTGTTTAACATTGACTTAGATGATGATGATGATGATAATAATAATAATAATAATAATAATAATAATAATAATAATAATAATAATAATAATAATAATAATAATAATAGTTTAATTGTTTACTTCGTCTTGATTCATTTAATTTTACTTCTTAGATCCAAAACAATATAACTATCATACTCCACAATGATTTAGATTGCAAGGTATCTCATATAAATAACTTGCACTCTAAATCATTGTGAAGCATGATAGGTATGTTTTTTTGAAACCAATAATTACAATTAAATGAATCAATAAGAAATAAACAATTGAACACATCTTATTAATATTTTTATTTGCTAAGTCAATGTCAAACAGAATTGATCATATTTAGATTTATGTGAGCATTCGAATGCAACATTATAGTTATCGTAGCAAAATATCAATAACTGATATATATGAGAAAATTCTAATTATAATTGATCATGGCATGTCTCTTTATATTGAAGACCAAAGCACATAATTGTTAGATGTGTTTGATAATTATATATTATCATATATGAAATATCCTTGGACCTAATATAATTTGTTTCTAAGTTCATTGATTTAGGCAAATCAAAAACATAAAGAATAAATTCAAAACATGAATTAAGTCATACAACATCATATGAAATCAATGTTCATCCTAAGCTCGATCATCCCCTTGGGACGTGTTAAATACAGAGTGACAGGACTAATTTTATTGACGTGATAAGGTGGCGAGTTTAGAGTTTCACCTTTGTTATTTGGATAGCGTTAAAATTAACCCAAGGAACATTTAAGTTGCCACTTGTTGGTGTAGCCACCGTGGCATTTAAATGTGCTTGTTTTAATTACTCAGAGCTCGATGATAAAATTTTCTTGATGTTAAATGAACTTTTAATGCATTGTATACTTGCCTCGATAAAAGAAATTCGTAGTTGTTTTGGCTGGACAGTTTGGTAGTTTGATAATTGGATAGCATGGTGATTAATTTCGTTGAGCTATTTTTAATTGTCGGTAGAAAACATGAACCGATAGCAAATAAACATGTCACTGTGAGAAATTAATAAAAAAATAGTTGGTTGCTAGAATACAAAAGCGATGGTTTTTGTCTATCTCACTGTACTTTGTTAAGCTTGTTAGTGTATGTAAAGTTCTTTTACGAGAGAAAATGAAAGGGATGAATGACATAGAATGCGGAAGTATTCAGTTGCAAGGTATGAATGTATTTCGTTGTATATGTTTCAAATTAGTTATTTCATGCAAAATGTGATTGTTAAAAAAAAAAAGAAAAAAAGAGGAATAAAATGAATTTCACAAAGGCATATTTTTGGTGATCAGCTCATATTAAACACTTTCTATGTGTGCATGCTTGTATATTTTATGATAAAGTTATGTGAAGATTTTATTTTTTGTTTTCTTGTAAAATATTTTGGGTTAAAGGCTTGCACGAGAACTAGATGAAATTTATCTGGTCATGTGATTCAGCTAAATTCTTACTTTTCTTGGCACTCTTCATTCTTATGATTAATTAGTTCTAGTTTTTTTCGATGAAACCTACATGGCGAGTTTGTGAAATGACCAGCGACACTTTTCTTGAATTGGTTCATTCTTTATCATAAACACTTTTATATGGGAATCATGTTCAGAATGATTGTTTTCGGTATTTTATGTCGATATGATCATGATAGAAACACTAGAAATGGAAAGTGGGTAGGCATAGTTTTTAATTATTCTTGATTGTTATGTGAAATATATGCAATGCCCGTATTTATAAGACTTTTCAGTGGTCGTAAAATGATTTTGAGAGTGATAGTATGTTTTGAGACTCCGCGGGAACTTGCAATGTATTTTGAATACATATCTTCATGGCTAAAACTCATCTAGTTTGATATATAATCTTCTTCTCGTGTGAGTTTGATTTTTGTGCCCAAAGTTTCATATATTTGTGCCCATAGTTTTTGTTTTGATTTTCATATCAATGTTTTCAGATAAAATGATGATGTATACCAGCGTTTTCATTTTCTATGCAGTGGTCAATTTCTTGAATTGCATGTATTGGTGGAGGTTATAATGTGTTTTATATTTTTTTTTTTGAGTTCTTTTGTTTCATCAAAATAATATACAAATCATTTAGGATTAAAACTGAATATTAGATTTTCAGTTTTGAATAAAACCCATTTGTTTTGAATGCGTACATTGATAAAAAAATGTTAAGATGGAACGACTGAGTTGTAATATTTATTAAAAATTGATACGAATGCTTATTTTCCTGTACATTAGGTTCAGTTGGTATCTTGCATTGTATTTTTGCCTTATGACGAATGAATCAATCAGTTTGTTGATACAAGGTTGAAACGTTAGAGGTTATTGGTTGCATGATTAATTTGACATATACAAGTATATGCTTGTTTTCTAAATTTCATTGGTTCGTTGATTGAGCATATGGATAAGTTTAAATAAGTAAAGATGTTGGGTATAAGGAAATTGTGTTGATATAAAGTGATTTTTGACATTATTTCATGGGCAATTTGTTAATTTTGACTTACAAATAAAGTGGTTCAAACATATTTTT
This sequence comes from Torreya grandis, assembly GCA_037957365.1. Lineage (NCBI taxonomy): Eukaryota > Viridiplantae > Streptophyta > Pinopsida > Cupressales > Taxaceae > Torreya > Torreya grandis. The sequence goes on from JARHVA010002440.1 coordinate 319,577, forward strand.
AGTTGGACATGTTCAGGCTTATTTTAGTATAAATAATATGCATACAGTGATTGTATTTGGCCAATTTTCAGGACTAGTGGAAATAGGTTTTAATATCAAGATGTTTCTTCTTCGATTTTCAGTTGAATTGATAATCATTTTGTTTAAAATGATGGGTTTTGAAATGATTATTGTTTTAAAATTAATTCAAGGTTAATTTGAAGCATAAATGATAAACTAATGATGTCTTGGTTGTAGATTTTATGTTTAAATGCTTATTTCTAGTATGATTCTCCCAAATTCATATAATTCGGATAAATATGTTGGGGAAATAAATGATGATAGACAAAGCTAGAGTACTTCTTCATGAGTAGTTCTCGAGAAATATTTTCATGATCGTAAGGTTGATAGCAACTTTCAAAATCTATTCAATTAATAAAATCTTGTGTGTATCCACTTTGATTTTACAAACTCTTTTTTAGAACTTTATTGATAATATACCTTATGGTTCTTTTAGGTTTCTTGAAAATAGAGGATATAAAGGTTCACATTGGAAACCCTATCCTTTTGGACAAGCTAATACAAGTGCATCCCTTTAGAGAATGAATAATTATATTGATGTTGGTCCTTGTAATACCCACTGCACGTTCAACCTAAGAGACATGCTTCTTACAACAGGAAACATTTTATCATCCCTACATCATAACCTATGGTGACCCGATTATTCAAAAAGGAGAAATTTGAGATTGATGATAGTTATGAAGGCACACAATTCATTAAGATTCATATTGATTTGGTAAAGTAAATAAAGTACTAGAGTGACAAGGGCACTCTTTTAATTGATTTAGTTTTAGATGTAGAGTCAGACTGATTATTTGTTATTCTTTATGTTGATATTTGATTATTTGTTTTTCTTTATGTTGATATTTAATAATTTAATACTTGTTGTGAACTTGATATCATACTATATTTTGAATATGGAATAATCATTTTTAAGTGACATAGTATGTTTACATAATAAACTTATTTTCATGTTCAATAAATTTGTATTTTATTATATTTATTTAAAATTATCATGGATTAATACTATTATGGATTTTAATGTTAGAGTTCTAATTTTTTTTAATAGATAACCTTTTTTTAATATTCATTTATGCATTGATAGATGTTTATTTAAATAATTACAAGTAAATTAAAAGGGCTCCACTTACTAGAAATGTTGTTGCTCTATTATTTTAATTTAATTTGACCTCTAAACATAATTTTAAGTTTAAATTATAAATTTTAGTTATGAGGTTAAATAAAATTGACTTTTAAAGTCAATTAATCTTGATAACAAATAATTAGAAGTTAGTTGTAACTTATTTCCTAATTATCTCTAAAAGAGACTATTTTATTAAGAAATTGAATACATATTATGAGGAAGAAATAATATAAGTATTAAAGATCTATGAATTTTTAAAAATTTTCATCTTTATGTTCTTTTCTATGCAATCATCTCTAAGATCAAATAACTATTTACAGATAAACCATATAAAACATTCTTTGACATTAAATTAATATACTTATTTAACATAGGTATATTCAGGTTTCTTGTACATTTTATAAACTAGTTATCGAAAAAAATTAGTCTTTAATATTATTAATGATTACAAATATGCAATCATGGGTATAAATCAATATGCATGACCTGAATAATGATGAAAATATCACATATTATGAATTTTGTTATCTTTGGATTGTAAATTGTTGTCTTTTTATAAATTGTTTGTAGTCAAACAATTACTTCTCAATAAAAACTCAATTTATTTTATTCTAAAATCACTCTAATTCTAAGACTTATAGTTTTTATAGTATTTATTTTTATTTTATTGTGTTTCCCATTTTAATTATAATCTGATTAGTTTAGGTCATTCTAGATTAGTATAATTAGATAGATTTTTTTTTTTTTTAATTACTTATTATTTTCTTTTAATCTTTATTTTTATTATGTATCTTTTTGTTTTCTTATCTTTTTATGGCATTCAAAATTTTATTTCTATTTTTTAATTTAATTTTTATTTATTTGTTTTTTTAGTCTCATTTATTATTTTTATATTTTATTTATTAATCTTTATTTCTTATTTAACTTAAAGCACTTTTATTTATTTACTAATAAGTGTTGTAATTTTATTTCAATTTATTTCTTGATTATTAATTAGAAATTATATTCTTTTAAAGATTATTATGTAGGGTATTTAACCTGAATAATCAAGTTTTGAAAATTCTTTTACAATGTATCCACAATCCTCTTTTCTAAATAATTCCTATTATAAAAACTTTAGACAGTAAATTATTTAAAATATTAAATACATTTTTAATTATTTTCATTTTTACTCTCATAATTTAATATTAATTCATTTCTATTTAATATTTTAATTAAACATCATTTTTAAAATAAATTTTAATATACATAATTGCTTTCTATTTCTAGAAGAGTTTGTTTTTATAGTGTAATGTATGTTAATGTATGTAGGTTACTTGTGCTTTACTTATTAATAGTAATTTGCTTCCCTTTTATGCTCGTTGCTTTAGTTAGTATCTTAGTTTTTCTTTCTATTTCATTAATAGTCATCTGTTTTTGTTTGTTTTATTTGTCTTATGCTTTCTTTGTTTTTATTATTTTGATTTTTTTGAGTTTAAATTTTAATAAAGGATTAAATACAATAAGATTTGATATACATATAAAGGATTGGATATATTTTTTCTTAATTTTTGGGTTCTTTTAATGGATGAATTAGATAATATATACTTAATATCATTTTTATTGTTGATATTAAAGATATTATAATTATGCAATTATAGTTGTGTATTATTCGATATTTGACTTATTAATTATTTTTCAGAATTATTTAAAACTTTTTTATACACATATTTGGAATCAATTTTCATTCCTTAGATTCATATAATTAGACTAGTATGATTCTATTTTAATTTTCATGATAAATAAAATTATTGATTCATTCATGCAATGATTTTCACCAACAATACCAACCACCACCCTTATCTTCACCTTCTTCCCCCATCATCATCATCATCATCATCATCATCATCATCATCATCATCATCATCATCATCATCACCATCACCACATTGACATAATAGTGACTCTGATTGAAATCTCACCAATAATTAAACTAACCATAATTTAATGCATAAATTAACATATTAACATAATAAAAATAAGGCAACTGAAATCTCTACTTATATTTCAAATTAAATATAAACCTTTCAATACCTAAATTATCATCTTTAAAAAAATTTAATAATAAAATTTTAAATTTTAACACCTTATCCTAAAAGGATCAAACTAAAGAAACCTATTCAAAATGGTTGACGTCTTCATGTTTGTGTTCAAAAGGCAATGATATAATCCTTCTGAATAATAAGAAATAGATTTTCTATTGTTTGATATTAGCTGTCAAAGCTGGCATGCACAGTGGAATATCAAACACAAAAGTTCTTTTTTTGCAGTCATGTTTTCTATCAAACGTCCCCTTTCCATTCCTCTTAATTTATTTCCGTTACTTTTAAATTTAAATGGCCAAAGGTTTTGTTTTTCTTATGGAAATAACATCTCAGTAATTCTTAGTGTTCGGAATTGACATTTAACCGATTTAAATAAATCGGGAATAAATATTCTCCAAAATGGATTTCAATCTATTTAAGTAATTAAGAGTATAAATATTCTCTGAAATGCATTGCAATTGTTTTAAATAAGTCAAAAATAAAAATTAATTAGTCTATATATTTATAGTTGAGATATTTATAAAAAGATAGTAATTTCATAAATTATTGTAAGATAAAATGAATTTGATGTAAATAATTATTAGTTTAATTGATGAAGTTGTTTAATTCACAAAGATTTTATTAGAAATCATTTTTTATTGTTAGAAAAATCTAACACGATAAAAAGGATGAAGTCAAATAATGTCCTCAATAATTTTAATAGAATGAATACCCTTCAAATCTTAACTCTTAATATCTCAACTTAAAATCATCAAGAACTAATAATCAACTCAAAAAATAAATAAAATAATAAAAATGATACAATTAAATAATAATCATGTATGTTTCTACTGCAAGCAGCCCATTGACCTCTAGTAATCAAGAATTAAAATAATAGAGACAATACCTATTTGTTAATATGAAATGATTGATGATCAACGTGTTGCCCGTGATGTGAAGGATGTGATTATTGATTTATGGTCAATGTGATGCCTATGATGCGAAGGATGTGATCGTTAAGCGCTTCTAGAATATACACCTTTGATTGTTAAGCCTTTTAATCATGATATATTTTGGAGACTTTTCTAATGGTACGTGAGTTCTACATAACTATTTCACACGTTCGCATCCCATGTAGCACATTGACCTAAATTCAAACAGTGCCCGCGATACAAACATTTGGGGTAGATATGCCCTATTATAGTATGTATTATAACCATTATTTATTTATTTAAATGTCTTCTCTGTTAAAAAGACATTTTAATGCCTTCGACATATTTAAAATAGATTAATAAGAGATACGGTCTGATATTATATATGTATTTTTTTATAAAAAAATAATTTAATTCTTTAAAATAAACTTATTAAAGAGATTTTTAAGAAATATAAAGTAATGCTATATATACATATAACTACACATACCAGATTAAAAGATAAATATATCTCTTCTATGATTAGAAAAACACTTTAATGTCTCTTACATACTAAAAATAAATTTATAGGACTTATTAAAAAAAATAGGGCGTAATACCATATATGCATATAGCTACAAATCCCAGACTTAAAAAAGGACTCTATCTTTCAATACAACTTTATAACAAATAAAGTAAAAGTAATTAAAAGAAGAAAAAAAAAATAGAAACACATTGAAAGATCACACACGTAATTGTATTTGTTCGCACAATCTTCTCTAAACATTTTTTGTGCATCGACTTTTTAAGGGTAAAAGAAAAATATGAAACGAAAGTCTTACTTACACCGGAGAAGAGGGCTTCATCTTTATCTAGGTTGTCAATTGCTATGTCCAATGGCGTTTTCCACCCCCCGTCACGATCATTGATCAACATTTTTATGGTGGACACTAAAGAACGTAGCATAGGTATCATAGCCCCAGAATTCCTGTAAAATATCAGCTCTGCATATGTCACAGCCAGGTACAAAGCATTTCTTCCCTGATGCTCTACCCGCTCTGTGCAATCTCCACGATTCTCTAATATCAGCTTCACTTGTATTGCGTTTCCCTCCTTCACTGCTATGTGAAGAGGCGTCTGGTTTTTGCTATCCAATTTGTCACATAAGCCACCATCTTTCTCCAAAAGCATGTTTGCAATATACAAATTTTCTCTAGCATGTTTCTCATATTGCGAAGGATTAAATGGTTGAATTACAAGATTTTTTTAATGGAGGGATTAATGCAGCAACATGCAATGGTGTTCTTCCCCAATTATCTACTTTTGAAACGAGCTGAGGCTTCCGATTCATAAGTTTCTTAATGACACCTGCACAAATATATATGTCACAAAAAGAAATTACTAATTGTTATAAGCTTCGTATCATAACAAGATCGTAACTATTTACTAGCAATTGCCCCGAAGGTGTGAAGCAAGCCCCAGGAATTGTATATTTTTGTTTTGGGATTATATCTAGTATGTATTAATATGTAATATATTAAATATATATAAATATTATTTTATATAATATATAAATCATATGAATAGTAATAATCCCATAATTATTAAATTGTTTATATAATTTTTTTTTTTTTTTTTTTGCCCGATTCAATATCAATTTTGTCATTGTCAATTAATTAATCAAAAATATTAAAAATTTTTTTATTTATTAAGTATTTACATTTAAAAATAAATGAACATTCAAATTATGTAAATTTACATAACAAAAATTAATAATCATAACAATTAGTAAAATTTAAATTTTAAAAAAAGAAAATTTAAATAAGAATAAATATTTTCAGCCAAAACAAAATCCTCCTCAAATTCCCATATATTTTAACTAAAAACCAATGAGAAATTGATTAAATCAATAAACAAAGACTAAATATGATTGTGAAGATCCCAACAAAACAACCCACAACAGCCAATTGGAAAGATGAAAAAGACCATCCATGACTTATCAAAGTGAGAGTAAATCTTATCCTTTGTCATCCCTTTGAGGATTTTAACCCTACTATTTAATTAGAGCCCCAAAAACCAATCATAAATTATAGAAACCAACTAATTGTGGGTCTCTCCTCTATCACCTTGTTTTGAAGATTTTAACCATGCCATTTAATTAGAGCTCCCAAAACCAACCATAAACTATACTAACAAATTAAATTTGGGTCTCCCACTACTTTTATCGTCAATTCACAATAATGAAAAATCAAATATTTGCCGGCCAACATACAATGAAACCCATCACAAAATTGAAGAAAGTCACTTTCATGATATAATTGTTAAACACAGAAACAAACATGAATGTGGGTTTGCACTCCTAAAAAAAAACACAACCATAGTACATATACATTATATGTATGTGCAGTCCAGACATGGAGATAAATGCATATTTGTAGTATGTTGAAAGTACAGAGGGGATTTCTAAGTCCATTGAAATCCTTGACTGAAATGGAATGCAGTTCTGCTTGAGTTGAAACAATTGAGATAAAAAGAATGGTGGCGGTGTTGCTCTTGGGCTGAGTTAATGAAAACAAAAGAATAAAACTTGGTATGGAAACAATGTTAATGTTTTTGGATGAAAACGTTGTTTCAGAGGTTTGAATGTTGGATGTGTTAATAAAAAGGATTTCATGAAGGTGATGAAGAAGGAGAAGATCAATGGTGCAGTGCAGAAGAGGCAGCTATAGAGAGGGCCTGGTGTGGCACAGCGTGAAAAATTGAGATTGCATGAGCAGAAGTCGAGAAGCATCTGCAAGAAGTTATGGTAAGGGAAGTGGTGATCACATCTACTAATAATTTTATTATAATAATAAACTATGTTTATTAAATATTATAGTGAATAAAAGTTTAAAGTATGCTTTGAATAAATAAAACTTGACATATAAATGTTACAAAGTGAGTATGTTTGGTTTGCTGCAGTTCACTTGTTTGAATCACGGGAGATGCATTTTAAGTGTCAAACAAATGCCTCAATTAGCACCTTCTTATGCTTCACTACTTCAAAAATACCAATTTTGCAACATGGAGGATCATTGCTATGATGAACACCCCTTGCAAACTGTCCATAAAGAGGCAAAATCCTTCATTTATGATGGTTAATGTTCTAAAACAGAAACAACAGTGTGATCGATAAAACTCGTAACTGCTGACCAACGTCATGCTCTACCAAACCATTATGTACCACCAGTACCCAAAACCACCAATATTCAAAACTAAAATATTTACATTGGAATATGTTCTTTTATCTCTTTGTGAGATAAATCTGAAAGACCTTACCCACTATATAAATCTCCAATTTAATTATAATTATAGTTATTTTTAACACATATAAATATCATGAATTTTAAAATTTTCTAAATTTCCTCATAAAATATATAATACGTTTTATATCATGAATTTTAAAATTTTCTAAATTTCCTTATAAAATATATAATACGTCTGCTTAGTTGCTTTAAATCCTTTTTGAAATTCATATATTATGTAAATAAATTGTATTTACTTATATGAGGATGCGTGATGGCTTCTCTTAGCTACCTTAAATTTGTCAAGGTTTTTTGAATTTCATAGAACTATTTTCTTGTATCGGTGGACATTAATAATATTTGTTTCTTGATATTTTTAATTTAGTTAAAATTGTTTGCATTGTTAAGTTGAACCCCTACATTTCAATTCCGATGTATAAAATACTTCGTAGTCTTACAAACATTTAAGGTGGCTTAACTAATTAAATGAGTTTTAGGGGTTAAATAACAAGCAAAGTTTTTTCGTAAGAAATTATATAAGACTACTTTTTTAAGAACAAATGTTTGATGTGGTTCTATTATGTATCGAAAAAGTAGTTCTGATTTGAAAATATTGTCAAACATGTGTATTGTTTGAAGAGAAATTTAAGGTCTTTTCATATATATTACAAATTTAATCTTAAAATTTAAAAATGTATAATTTCTAATATAAATTAATGTGCAAATGAGTATAATAGTTACTTTTGATTTTAGTGATCTTGAAAATGGTTATGTATTTTATTTTTTTAAAAATAGTTCATTTAATTGCTGGTTATAACATATATTCAAAATCAAAATCCATTTTTTTGGTGTGTTTTTAAGGATTTTTTTATCGAGTGGACTTGGCCACAGTTTGAATCAAGTTTTATATGTTAAAGTATTCATAAAATTATATTTTACGTCAAATTCTAAATTGTGTTTTGGAAAACTCCTTGACCCTATGGCCTCTTTTTAACTTCCATGTATTTTCCTTTAGATCTCAGAAATTTGAGTTGTGTTGTAATGTCTATATGATCATGTGAGTCTATTTAACATACCAAGTATCCTTTGCATAAGAATTCACATTTATGGTGATCTCATATATTAATCATTATTTGTTTAAAATATGTGATCACATGTAAATTTTTTCATTGACCTCTTTTTAATTTCAATTATTTTCCTTTAGATCTCAGAGATTTGAGTTGTGTTATGATGTTTCTATGATCATACGAGTCTATTTAACATACCAAATGTCCTTTGCTTAAGAATTCACATTTATGGTGACCTCATATATTAATCATTATTTATTTAAAATATGTAATCACATGTAAATTTATTCATTGTGTAAATGAGAAAACAAATGCATGTAATTATAATGTAGATTTAATTATTCAATGTATCTTCATAATTTATCATGAGCACATAAAAAGAAAAAGAGACTTTGTTTCTATGACATTCTGAACATGAGATGATTTCCACATGTTTTATTTATGTAATAGATTTTTTTAAAATAATGTATATTTTTTATTAAGATTTTTGAATATAACATTGTGCCTATATGATCCCATGACTACATATTATTGAAATATTTCCACATGTATCATTTTTAGTGGACACAATAAAGGAAACATAGAATGAAGACTTTGAACTCAATGAGTATATACTAGGCATGATTTTACCATGTCACTAGGAAATAAATAACTATAAAATACATTAAGATTTAGTAGAGATAAAGATAATTCAAAATATCCAATAAACTTCATAGTAAAGATTAATTTTGCTATTTTATGACCTTTTTACCTAGAGACTAAGAGATTGAGACACATGGTTAGTCAAATTATGTGATGGGACAATAATCATGAGTATAAATAATATATATTAAGTACTAAATATAAATAGATATTTAAAATATTACATAAATATATTTGAGATCATGAGAGACATCTTGATCTTGTGACAGTGAGATAATAATAATGAAATGACTTGTACATCATATTGAGTGGAAATAATAAATAGAAAATATAATGAAGATTCAGAAAATGGTGATGATAGATTATAGAGGATTCCATAAAATGGATATAATATATTAAGGATAAAATACATTCATATCTATCAAAACATAAAGGGTAAATTAATAATTTAAAATATCTACATAGTTCATAGGAGAAAGTGAACATAAGATTGAATGTTGTAACTCCATGAACATAAGGACCCCAAGACTATATGATGATGACATGTGGATGGCCAATATTATTCAATGTCCCTAAGGCCATGGACCCATGAATGCATAAAGATATATCATATAAATTTTGGAGGGTCATTAATAATAAAGTTATATGTCATTTGCAATTAATTTATAGCATCGAGGATTGAATTAGATGTGATTCGTAGTGGCCTTTCAGATTTTAACTAAAATTGAATTGGATATGTAAAATTAATGAAAATTAATATAACTCATAGGTAAACATCTATTGGAAATATTGTCATTGATGTCAAAGGTCTAGTATTATTCGTGATAAAGGCCCCATTGCATTTAATGTTGTTTGTAATAAATACATCTTGGCTAATATGAGTTAATATTGATTTAATATTGATGAATATATTTTTGGTTGCATATGAGACAAAATAAGGGCCCATGGAGAAGTCGAAAAGCCACGGGGTAAAGACAAAAGAAGGATGGGATGCATTTTCCCATGAAGAGTCATCTTGAAGAATACCAAGAATCACCAAGTGAAGACAAAAGAGTAAGGGCACAATTTATCATGAAGGGACACTTTTAGGAATACGAAAAGTCACCAAAGATAAGGACAAAAGTGGGAAGGACGTTTTTGGTCATGAAGGGTCACTACATGACTTTTCAAAGGCTTGAATATGAAGGGTCATCCAAGATTGGTGCCATTTTCCATGAGGACTGAAGGGTCACAAAGGGGGCAGGCCAAAGGTCATTTGGAAAGCTATAAATAAAGGCTTGAGAAGCCATTTGTAATATGGTTGAGTGAGGTTGATTTGATAATGTAATATCTAGCTTAGAAGAGCAATTGTGAGAGATGAATGTGATTTGTATTTGTTATATCTAGCTTAGAAGAGAAAGGTGAGAGAAAGGAAAGAGATGTTGTATTGAAATATCGTTCGTTGAGATAGCAACATTGAGAGATAGGTGTGTGGTATACACAAAGGGGTTGGTGCTTCTATGGGTTGGTGCTCACAAATTATTGCTAGGTTGGTGTTCGGCATAGGGGTTGGTGCTCTTGTGGGTTGGTGCTCACAAAAAGTTACTGGGTTGGTGCTCGGCAAAGGGGTTTGAAGCTCTTGTGGGTTGGTGATCATGAATTTTAGCTCGGTTGGTACTCGACAAAGGGGTATGGTGCTCCTATGGGTTGTTTCTCATGAATATACTTGAGATTGTTCTCCATGGTTTTTCCCACATTGGGTTTCCACATTATATCTGGTGTCTCTCTCTATCTTGTGTGATGTTTATTGTTTGAGTTTTATTGCATATCTTGAATGTTTGATTAAGTGGAATTTGATAAAGGGAAAGTTTTAATAAGATATATAATATACTAATTCACCTCCCTCTAAGTATATTTCATGCTTAACAATTGGTATCAGAGCAGGTTCCTTCAGAAAGGGTTTAACAGCTTGAAGGTATATCAAGGAAAAGCACAAGATGGCCAAGCATCTAATGAAGGAGAATTAAGAATTGAAATCCATGGTTGAAGCTCTCAAAGAATAGGTGTGTATCTTGGATTCTAAGTTGGCTATACAAGTAAAAGAAAATAAGATATTTATTCAGGATCTTAAGAATCAGTTAGAGGTTGCAAATTCAATTTTAACATCAAAAGAAGAAGAGTGTAATCAGTTGAAGGTTGAGTTAGGTTCTTTAAAGGATAATAATGAGAATCTTATACTCAAGGTTGAAAAATATCATGAAATATTAGTCCAAGGAAAGAAGGATGCAAGTTTTGCAAGCAAATCAAAGAAGCTAATCAGGCAGCCCAATGCTTTCAAGTTTTCAAATTCTTTTCATGGCCATTGTTTTGTTTGTCATCATGTTGGTCATAGGGAAAGAGATTGTATGAGGAGAAGCAATGAGTCAAAGGGAGATCTCAGTCACATTCAAGAAAAAGGTATGAGAAATATTGTTTGCTTTTATTGTCATGAGGTTGGCCATATTGCTAGATTATGTCAAAATAAAGTAAAGAGATATTCAAGGTATGTCAAAGGATATAGAGACCCTAGAAAATATGAGAAAAGACAAATTCAGGTTTGGAGACCTAAAATAGTAAAGGTTGATAAGGTTGAGTTTAAGAGTGAAAATGAATTACTTGCTATAGTAGATAAAGAATTAGAAAGGAAGGATTGTGCAGAATCTCTTGTTACATTTGAGCATGAGCTTTGTCAAGATAAGATAGTTGCAAAATTTGAGAAGATGAATAACATCATAAGTGATAAGGTTAGTAAGTTAAAAAGGTTAGACAAGCTTAAACAGATTCTAAAAGAAAAACACAATAAGATCAAGGAAGAGACAGAGGAGATGTGGGAATCTCCTGAGATTTGTTTTTAGGACCCTTTTGTGTGGGGGTGTCTCTTCTAGGCTTCAAGGAGACACTTTTAATAAAATTGAAGCATGGTGGATGCTATTGGGTCTTGGATATGTTACATGACAAGAAGGTGAGTTGACAGATTAATTTGTATATCTTTTGAGGGAATAGATTTTTGAAGAAAATTTTGCATCAATATTATGGTTTGAGGCTATTAGAATGATTCTTGCATATGCAATGTTTCAAATGATTATGGTCATAAGAAATTAGAATGTTGAAAAAGAGCTAACAGTTTCAAAAAGAAGGAAAAGGATACTCATGCAAATTTCATCAAGAAGAAGGATCAGAGTCTCAAAGTTTCATTCATCAAGAAGAAGGTTTAAACATGTTCATGGTAGAAGAAACAACTTGAAGATTCTATGTTGGTGCAAACAACTTTGCATGTAAGAAATAAAGATCAGCCATGGTTCATTGATAGTGGATGTTCAAGGCATATGATAGGAGATAAGAGTAAAGAAGATCAATGGTGGCATAGTGAAATTCAAAGATAAAACCACTGTTAGGATAGATGAAAAAGGTATTTTAAGTTTGGATATTAGTATAACCAAAGCTATGAATGTTTTTTAAGCATAATCTTTTAAGTTTAAGTCAAATATGTGATCAAGGATACACCTTAAATTTTCTTACGAAAGGTTGTGAGATTAGAAGAAAAGATTCAAAATGAGTTGATTGCAAATGGTCAAAGGATAGGGAACAATGTGTATGTATCTTCTCAAAGGCACAATCAAAGGATACATTCAAAGATCGATTAGAGGAGTTGGTAGTAATTTCTATTACCTCCTACCATTGATGTTTAGCATCAAGTTAGGGGGAGCTAAGTGTTAGCTCTAGGTAGGCCCTTTGCCATTGATGTCAAAGGGGGAGAATAATAGGTATAGGTACATGTGCAAAAAAAAGGTATAGGGAATAGGTACAAGTTGCTACAGTAAGGGGGAGTTATTGTATGTTTTTAGATGACAGTATGTGTAGGTGACATGATGTGGCAGTTTCAGGATTGAGGTTGCCATCAATGACAAAGGAAGAGATTGTTGGAAATATTGTCATTGATGTCAAAGGTCTACTATTATTGGTGATAAAGGCCCTATTGCATTTAATGTTGTTTGTAATAAATATATCTTGGCTAATATGAGTTAATATTTATTTAATATTAACGAATATATTTTTGGTTGCATATGAGACAAAAGAAGGGCCCATGGAGAAGTCGAAGAGCCACGGGGTAAAGACAAAAGAAGGATGGGACGCATTTTCCCATGAAGAGTCATCTTGGGGAATACCAAGAGTCACCAAGTGAGGACAAAAGAGTAAGGGTGCAATTTCTCATGAAGGGACACTTTGAGGAATACGAAAAGTCACCAAAGATAAGGACAAAAGTGGGAAGGACATTTTTGGTCATGAAGGGTCACCACATGACTTTTCAAAGGCTTGAATATGAAGGGTCATCTAAGATTGGCACCATTTTCTAGGAGGATTGAAGGGTCACAAAGGGGGAAGGCCAAAGGTCATTTGGAAAGCTATAAATAAAGGCTTGAGAAGCCATTTGTAATATGGTTGAGTGAGGTTGATTTGATATTGTAATATCTAGCTTAGAAGAGAAATTATGAGAGATGAATATGATTTGTATTTGCTATATCTAGTTTAGAAGAGCAAAGGTGAGAGAGAGGAAAGAGATGTTCTATTTAACTATCATTTGTTGATATAGCAACATTGAGAGATAGGTGTGTGGTATACACAAAGGGGTTGGTGCTCCTGTGGGTTGGTGCTCGTAAATTGTTGCTGGGTTGATGCTCATGTGGGTTGGTGCTCATGAATAGTTACTGGGTTGGTGCTCGGCAAAGGGGTTTGAAGCTCCTGTGGGTTGGTGCTCATGAATTGTAGCTGGGGTGGTACTCGGCAAAGGGGTATGGTGCTCCTGTGGGTTGTTTCTCATGAATATACTTGAAATTGTTCTCCGTGGTTTTTCCCACATTGGGTTTCCACATTATATCTGGTGTCTCTCTCTATCTTGTGTGATGTTTATTGTTTTATTTTTATTGCATATCTTGAATGTTTGATTAAGTGGAATTTGATAAAGAGAAAGTTTAAATAAGATATATAATATACTGATTCACCCCCACTCTCAGTATATTCTATGCTTAACAACTTCATTTTATATAATCTAGATTACGAAGATTGGGATAAGCACATAGTGAATGCTTTGACGTCCAAGAGAATAAAAGTTGTTGAATTTAAAATCGTCAAACAATTTCTTGATCAAGAAGCATCCTAGTGACTTGATAATTACATAAGAGTTCATAGGGGTCTCAAATAATTTAACAATTTATTTCAAAGAGGGAAGTGGACATTGCAGATCAATAAAGCTATAACATGTAAATTTTAGAGGGTGATTAATAAATATATTTGACTCCACCTGCCATTAACTCATATTTTAACTTGGTGATTGCATGACTCCATGTGGCATTAACTCACAATGTGAATTTGTGATTCCATGACTCCATGACACTAGGACCCCATTATAATTATCATGTATTTTTTATATTTCTATAATTTTAATGTGTTATGAGTGTTATTTATTAATTTTTTAAATGTGAATTTGGTCTATTTATTTATTGTGTGCAAGAGAAAGCGAATGCATATGAACATAAAGTGGATTTGTTTTTTCAATGTATCTACAAAGTTTAACAGAGAGCACCTTATGATCAAAGGAGACAGTCCATGTTTTTGTGACCCTCTGATCTAGTGATGATTTGTAGGTGTGTTTTTTTATCACATCATTATTATAATAAATATAACTGCATTAATTTTTTAATAAGATATGCTCATGATATGTTTGTTTATTGTGTAGGGAAAGTAACATATGTAAAAAATATATAAACTGAACTAAATTTGAATAGGCCTACAGACATTTTATAACTAAGTTTGAAATTTTGAGGCAACATATGACCTTGTTTTGCTTTATCATTTTTTGAAATATGATCACAATGTGTTTATTTATTATGTGTAGGAAAAACAAAACACATGTGAATATAAAGTCAAATTAATGTTTTAATACATTTGTTGAGTCCACTGAGGCTACTTAAGAACAAACTAAGAACTCTATGTCTCCATGACCATTTGATGCCATGACGACTCCAAAGAGTTTTCTTCTAATACAATTTTTATAAATAAAAGTGATATCAATGCATTATTTTTTTTAAGCTCAAGGTATTTCTATATAAATTGAACAGAACTATGTGGATGTAATTAAAATAGAATAAATACTAAAGTTCAATGGATCAAAAAAATATTAAATAAATACATTTGAAATCTTGAAGCACTCTATGACCTCGTGACGACAAGACAATAAGAATGTTTCACATGCATCATTTTGAATAGACATAGTGAAAAGTAAAAGATGATGAAGACTTGGAACTTAATGAGGCATAACACATGATCCCACCACATGGCCATGAAATATGTAAAGAGAATAGACATTTAAATCTAAAAATATATAAATGATGAATTAATAATTAATCTCATTATTATAAATCATTGTCGTAGCTTTAATAATTATAAAATGTAATGCATCAATCAATTTGATGATGTTTTTTTTTTTTTTTCAATCAAATTGATAAAAAGAATAAAATAAAATTAAAGATCAATTTGATGATGTTAATTTATGTCACTTTTTTCTCTAACAAAGAAATCAATTTATCTTATAAATTAGTTTTTTCATTGTCTTTTAACTAATATATTTTTTTTTTTTAAATATGACTTTCTTTTTTCTTTCTTTTCTAAAATATGATATAGATTGAAAATTTAATATTAAAATTTAAGAATGTTAAAAAAATATTTTATTTTATATCTTCTAATATAAATTAATAAAAAATAATAATAGAATAATTACTTGCACATCAATTACTAATAATGAAATGTCTTACAAAACAAATGCATATCTCTCACATTATTTTCATAAAAATGGTGATTATGGAAAATCTCAATTAAATCAACATTTTCTTGTGGCATTGAATTGAGCGCGCCATCTTATTATTTCTAGAGGAAGAAAAATATATAGCTAGCCTGGAAGGAAAATACAACGGTCACGTTTAACTCTGATAAGTTCGAGATGAATTTCATAATTAATATTTGAAGTACTGATAGCTTTTGTAACATCTACTAGATATACATATATTTGAGGATGGCATGAAAATGTTCTCTATACACAAATTGAGCAAAGAAAGACCTTACCACAAAAGATGTGTTAGCGTGTGCATACTCTTGGAATCTTCCAATTACAATGTGTGAAATAATGATTGGTCCCATATTTGTTTAGAGCTCAAGGTGCGTACAATGTGAAATAAATACGGGATTGAATAATATATTTATAACAAATCAAACATATAAAGTAGTTATTATATGAGTTCACTAAATGAATTATATATTTATTTATGAATAAAACGTTTTGCGATTAGTTAAATTAGTTCAATATTGGTTCCTTTTGAAATGCCATAATTGATCAAGATTCAAAGACATGTCAGGAATTTTACAGTGTCAAGTATAATTAGGGTTTTGGATATTAGAATATGTCATTAATTTTTTTTAAATATTGTTATAATAGTAAGATTATTCAATGTCTTATAATGCATCCCATCTTAGAAAATATGAAAGGTTTTTATGTATTTTATATTTATTTTCTCTTTTATCTTTGTATCTCATCTTGGTTGAGTATCATTCTATTCACTTTTCTTCGTATCTAATATTTACAACCAGCTCTTTGTGGTTCATTATCAATAGGTCTTCTATTTTTTTGTTCACATTTTTATGCTTTAAATCAGATTTTTTTAATCCATTTGCATACCTACAATCATACACTTAAACATATTATAAAAATCAAAATATTAAGCCTTGATTGCCTTTTAAATATCCTCCTTCTTGAGTTTATGTTATAATATCCTTTTTAATGTTTTATTTCATATTTCTTCCTTTTCCTTTCTATAATCTATCTAATTGGCCATTTGACCACCTTCTTCATTTTTATGAAGAATCTTTGTTTGTATTGGTTCCACTCTTCCAAACATTGTTGTAATCATGCTATGACATGATTCATATGATCTAACTCATTCTCCATGTCCTCTTATTTTCTCACCTTATTTTTTTTTTTTGTCTTCATTTGGTTTTTCTTTATTTTCAATTCTTCCATTTACTTTCTATTTCTCTTCTTCCTCCTATACCTCAATGTGCTCTTCTTCTAAATTTATTAAGATTCAATAGGTTATAAGACTATAGAACAACAATTTAAATTATCTAGTCTATTTTTAAAATCAAATTACAACTATTTTCACACCTCCTAAGATATTTTTATAATATATGATACTATTTTTATGTAAATAGACCTCTTTAATATATCTTACATTAGGTCTTTTAAGTCTCTTTTAGGCTTTGCAGCCTTTTTGAATGACTATGATCAGTTCAAATCATATTTTTAATAATATTCAAATATTCTTCACACTTATTTAAATAGTGAATAACTTTGAAAAAAAAATTACAAGAATATTTTGGAACATAAAATTTCAAAGAAAATAAAAAACAATGTTTTTCCCCTTATTTAAGCTAGTTCACTCAATAATTTATTTCAATATCAAAATTTTCAAGACTTGAAACCTTTTTAATTGATTTTAAAACATGATGAAACAAATACCTACAAATTTTCAAGTAATTTTATTGAGTATTTTCCTTGTAATGATTATTTTAGTGCTATAAATAGGATTTTTAAACCTTGTTCTAAGATTGCAAGTTTAATTTGTTCCAATAACTCTCTCTCCATGTCAACAATAACTTTGAAATAACATTTTACATGTCATAAATATCATATTAAATATGCTTACAAAGTTTCATACACTTTATCTTAATGGCTTTAATCATATGCTCTTTTTAGGAATATTACACATGGTTTTTAATACCGACATATAGGTTTATAGTATTAAAAACTCAATACCTTCCTTTGTACAACTCTTTATCTAATGAAACTACTTGGATTATTTCAAAAACTCTCTTATACTATTTTTTTTAAAATGTGAGTTTTTGAATGATTCAATAACAAGTTATTAGATTTTTTGTCACTACTAAACCATAAGTTTGTTGGTGAGGTTGAAAGCGCTAAAAAAAAATATAACTTGAGTTCAATGAATTTTTTTTCTCATATTCCACTTTGAGGTGAGTTTAACCATCATTATCACCATTCCATGTAGATTGAGACCTTGAACAATTCTAAAAAGTGATAAAACTTTAATTTTACTTTGTTGTAAATGAACTTTTTTGGATTGTATCATATGAACTAAGTTTTCAACCTATATAAGTTATCAAATCATTCTAATAATGTGAACCAAAATAAAAAATTATCAACATAATAAATATATATATATATCCATAAAATACAAAAATTATGATAGCATATCCTTTATTCAATGTATTTTCAAACTTTTATACAAACCTACAATTTATATTCTTGAATTACACCAGCACACCATCAAACCTCCACTCAAACCAATAGACCTTCAATTTTTCTCTCTCTATTTGTCCTCTTCCCTTTTTATTGGGATCCTTTCTTAATGTTTTTTATCAGTTTCACCTTATAACAAAATGACTAATCTTGAATTATCTTAGATAAATATACCCTAAACTTATTAACAACTTAAGATTCATGTCTAAAACACGCTTAATTTAGTCCTTCTACGTTGGATACATCTCATTCGGTTTAGAATATATTTACATTAAATTGAGGGTGAAGAGGTATCTAAAACATATGATTAGTCCCTAATAACATTTATCAGTGGACTAAAACCTTCATAATGTGCTTACACCTTGAAAACTTTTCAAAACAAATTCAAATTTTGAATTTCTCTTTTTGTGAGGAAAACTAGAATATGGCTTAAATGAATATTATTGCAAGGTAAATGATTTTTAAATCTCATAAGTGACCTTACAAGATATTATACACTTAAATATAACCAAATCTATACAAAATGAAGTATAACAAGCATTTTTTTAATCCTAATTGACATCTTAGTTCTTATAAGAACAAACATAAACTAACTTTACGTTAAGCTTGATGACGCTTCTGCATCATATGCAAATATACACATCAAAGTGATACAAAATGTAAACACTTAAATATTATTCAAAAATAATTTTTATATGTTCAATGGTATAATTTTAATATATTTATAAATATGTCAATTATTAATCCATTTTAGATGGTATTGATTTTATTGGTAGAATTTTGATAGTTCTTTTGCCCTCTCTTAATGCCATTTATTTACCTATCTAATTTCCCCCATGTTTTCCCTTTTTTAATGGAATGTTTGTATGCTCTTTAGATGAATTTTTTTGGTCCCTTTTAGATAGTGTACTCATTTTTATGTCTAAACCTTTTCATTTTTATGATTGTTAGAGGTTATCTTGGATTCAAATATGGTCATAATTTGAAATATATATATGCCCATGCTAGTTCGATTAGGCATTTAAGAGAATTAAGTGAATTCATTTTTAAAAAATCTATTGAAATTGAGAAATTGTAAAAAATTCAGAGAAGATCATGAATTTATTAATCCGTTCATTGAATAGCTCAAGTTTATGTTGAACCATCACATGGAATTTTTTTTCATCTTAAGTTATTAAAATTACTGTAGTGTTGTTTTATGTGTGGTTACCACTAAGGGGTATATCAAATATCACTATAATTCAACTATCTTTTGGTATAATGCATACTCCAAAAGAACTTTTTATTTCATTATGACTTTTAAGTGTTACTATGCAAATAGGGTAAGAAGACGAATTTCGGTTTTGAAAATAATCCAAATAAATACATAAGAATTTGAGAAAAAGTTTTGAAGAGCATTCCTAGATAAAGATAGTTGTAAAAATATTTTGGGCATGTCTACATTATTTTACCAAAATATTTGTATGATCCAAACATCATCATGAGAGTATAAAATACTCCAAATAATTTTTATTTTCAATACAAATTTTCTAAATCATCTCTATTTCATCTTTAGATGTACATTTTGCTTTAAAATCTTTACAATTATCATCAAATTTCACAATATTTAAAATACATCTTTAAATTTTATATATCATTTTTTTTCTTTAATTTAAAAAAATAATTAATTACCTTAATTATTACTTTATACTTGTTACTTAACTCGATTAAGTATATCAAAGTTTTTAATTTCTGTTTGTTAATTATTTAGAGTGATGCTTTACAAATACATATGTAATTTTGGATAATACAAGTGCGTAGTTTCAATCCTTTTACAAGCAAAATCCCTTATCCTTTCATAAGAATATTTTACACCCGACCAGCCATAAAAGTAATGGCTCAGTTTTTAATGCGTAGACATATTTATATATACAATGGCAACTTTAACTTCTCCACGGGATCCTCTTATATATATATATATATATATTATTTTGATGTAAATTAATTATTTATATATTTGATCGGTTGCTTCATAGTTAAGAAAAACAGGTTTCGAAAAGGGGTCGGGCGGAATCCAAACGCACCAAAGCAGAGACTAACAAGAGAAATGCTGACCAATTCCTAAGCCTAGTCCGATTTATAGGCCCAGAGAGCCAAATTATGTGATACTACACTTTCCCATTATTTGGACATTATCAATACTAAGGATCATTGAATAATAATCTTTTCCATTAACTACTCAGGTAAAGTAGATTTCACCCAAAGACGAGGGTAACCATTGAGGACTGAAAATTTACACCAACAGCCTAAAAGATTTTATCAAATATTCTGTTGAATATCTAGGTTACTATAACCTAGATTTCCTGTGTTTATTAAAATAATAAGCAAAAGAGGAAAATTCTGATGGGCTTAAACCAATGCTCGGTGACCGTAGTTGGTCGACTGCCTATTTCTCTTTTTCTGTTTCGCATATTGGAAGGTCAAACATCAAAAGGTTGTGCGCTTAAGGCGAACGCACAACACAAATACTGTTTACTTTCAGACGTAAAAATTTCCTATATTTACTGATTTAGAAACTGTTCAACACACTACTTCCATAGAACTATTGTGCCGTGTAAGTGAACTGGAAATAGATATATAAGCACTGTGCAAACCGAACCAATTTGACTAAATCCTGACTCTAATTTATTTCTTAAGCAAGCGACAAGAAGTTAGAAGTTCGCATACTTGTATGTTTGTAGAAGACGGCAGAGTATAGGGATGTTTGGCCGTCAGACTCCTTTGTGCACAGTATCCAACAACATTTCAAACTTTTCAATAATGTGAGCATGACCAGACAAGGAAGCTTTAAACACAGCTCTTTCGCCCGCATTGTTGGTCATACTCGCAAGGTCACGCTGTTACCTCACTAAAATCTCCACTATCTTAGCATGCCCCCCACTTGCTGCTTCGTGCAAGGCAGTGTTTCCGTGCGGATTTTGTCTGCGTGTATAGTCCGGGGGTGGGCAGGGGTTTATCATTTCAAACAGCCTTTTAACAAATCGGTAACTGCCATGATATGCAGCAATGTGCAGTATACTATTTCCTGCATGGGTAACTTCACTGAATACATCGACGTCCCGACCCAGCAACTCTTCAAGTACCTTCACATCGTCTGATACAGCAGCTCTGTATAGATCTTTGTTGATAGCTCTACAAGAATAAGATTACACAAGTTTAAAAGCATATTAAAGTAAGTATTCATAAAAATAGGCATTACACAAGTTTAAAAAGCATGGTAAAGTAAAAATTTATGAATAATTGAAATATTATTCCTGGGCAATTGAAAAAGTGTTTCACAATTTTGAACTAGGTTATAGTTCAATATGTTTTGGGGAGTTTGAACCATCTATTTTAAGCTGAGGGTATTCAGCTACAAATCATACCTATTTAATATAATATTTATTATAATGATTTTAATAAAATAATTAAATAACTATTAAGATATTTAATATTTTCCGAATCCATATTAAATTTAATTAAAATGTAATACTTTAAAAAGTTTTAATTTAATTTTAAAAATATGGTTTTTAAATCGTCTGTGAAAGATCATGTTATACAGTTCATACGGTCCTTTTTAAATCATTCTAGTTACATTCAAGGAAGGATTTGAATGGACAATCAAAAAAAATAAATAAAAATAAATGGAGTATTTTGGAGATAACAGTTAGCCGCTTCATTAATTAGATCAGTTTTTTAATTCATTTCATTATTATTATTTTTTTATTGATAATAAAAATAATCCAATTTTATTTTTTTATAATAAAAAAAATTAAAGTTCAACATGAATTGATCTCAGTCAACTCAATGACCCGAACAATTTTACAATTAAAGGAACTGTCACTTCTCAACCTACCCATTTTTTTAAAAACAAATGTACATTTTTAAAAAAAAAAACAAGAACGCTAAATTCAAAAAAAGACTTACAGTCTTGCAGGACACGCGGAAGCTTGCAAGTCTTGATTTCAATGGACAGGTTTTCAATGGAGGATCAGCTTTGTTTTCTGTTTCCTTTGAATGGATTGCCACAACTGATTCTAACCTTGCATTTCACTCTGATGACTTCACATTTCATTTTGTTGTTTCTGTAGCCTTACCATTTATTCGTATCATTCTCCATCTTAATATTTACTAGATAAATATTTAATTGTTTTACTATTGTACCTTACGTTTTACTATTGTATTATACATAACGTCTTTGGTATTAGATGTATGGCATGCTTTGTAATCCATACAAATATATCTTATATGTTGTAGTTTTATGAATGTTATTTAGATGTTTCCATGTTCAATACTTTGCAAGAATAGTTAAGGATAGGTGGAGACGAAAGCACCATGCAAAATTTTTATTAAGGTAAAGAATATGGACACATTTCATAGTAAAATGTTTCCAGAAGTGTAATATCTTATAATAGTTCTTAGGGTTATTTAATTAAAAAGTGCTATTTTCTAATTTAAATATTTGTAAGTGTATAGTTTATTTAATTTAAATAGAGCAATAATTAATTTTATTTAGGGAAGTTGAAACCTCTTTTATAGATGTTCAATAAAAAATTTCATTTTATCTTTTCATATATTTAGTTATGTTGTCAAGACTGTGTAGAATTAGGAGCCTATCGCGTTTTTAGTGTACATTCTTATTTTCATATAAAAATTCTAATATGTGGTCTTCGAAGCTTCTTTCAATCTCTCTTTTAATTGTGTGGGTCAATCTAAACCTTTCTATCATTTTCATTTTTAATCATTGGAAGTCGTCACTAACATCAATATTGTAATATTCAAATTCAAAATTACTTATAAATAGACAAGTTTTCTACATCATTTAACCTTTAATGATAAATTTAAATTTAAACATATTGTATATATAGAGAGAGACAGAATACATACTCTATTGTTCTAAAATTGTCAATAATTTAATTATTCTACTAAATGTTTGAATGTTAGAATTAATAAGTGAACATTTACCTCACACAAATTAATGTAAGCCCCTATAAAACTTTATTCCATAAATATTTAATTTATTATAAATACAAAGAAATCACAATACAAAAATTGAAGATAAAAAAGTGAACAAAATAAAATAAAACAAACCCCAAAAAATCAAATATTATTTACAAAAATTTTACCAACAAAATAATGTATATCATTACTTCCTAGTAAAAATGAACATTCTTTTCTTGAAAACTGTCTCCGATGATCACAATTCTAAAGAATCATTATTAATAATAGTAAGTTTGCATTTCCATGTTCAAATGTCTCCAATTAAATTCTAGTGTGTTCTACAAATAAAATGCTATTTTCTTCCAACAATAATTTTTTTTTTATAATACTTACTTAAATATCATAATATGTTTTCTTTTAATGTAGAGATATTTATTGAACTACAAGAGATACATATGTAAAGATAATGGCGACTTTAACGTTTCCATAGAATCCTCTAATATTATGTTTTCAAAGTTTGAAAATATTCTATTTGAGACCAGCCATAAAACTTTTTTCCTGAAAAGTAATGGCTCCGTTTTTAATATGAAGAGATCTGTATTGGACTGCATGGGACCCGTATGTTGGAAGAATGGTAACTTTAACCTCCGCCCTTGCGCATATATATGTTTGTTTAGAAACGCAGGAAAGCAAAGGGCATGAATGGAAATGCTGACCACCTTCCGTTGACCAAACATTTTATACTTTAATAAATGTGGGAAAGAGATTTTCAGGAACCAGCATCCTACAAGATTATAGGGAATATTCCGTTGAGTAGCTAATGACTGTTACCTAGCAAAAGAGGAAAGCTCTCCTCATATTGGGCTCAAATCATGCCCGGTAACCGTGGTCGGCTGATGCCTGTCGACCCTAGTCCATGGAAAAAAAATAGAGAGGGGAGCGTGTGATGTTATATCTATTCCTATCTACATTTTAAACTTTAATTTAAGCGTGTGATATTATATCTATTCCTATGTACATATTATATCTATTCCTATGTACATTTTAATTTAATATAGTTTTAAGGGATTTTGATTATTATGAAAATTTAATAGAATTTATTTATGATGAGTTAAGGAATAAATATGCTTAATAAATATTAAATAATTTTTAGTTTTAAATATTTTATAAACTAAATATATTAATAAGATAATGTTTTTTAATTTCATAAATAATAATTTACGAAAATTTATTATAAATATAGATGATCTATTTAATAATTATTAATAAAAAGTAAAAATCATATTAGTGAATGTTTTTTATAAAGACTAATCCTTTTAAGATCTTAAAACTATTCAACACTATTTGTTATAAATATTGATTTTAATCATATAATCCAAAAAAATACAAATACCTAAATATGTTAAGTGTATAAATTACAATCAAAATCATTTTACATATTTACAATTCATAAAAATTGATCCCTTTAACCTCTTTGTAAATTTAAAAATATATATTTTAATCATATAATACAAAAAACACGAATACGTAAATATGTTAAATGTATAAATTAAAATAAAAATCATTTTATATATTTACAATTAACAAGAATTGATCATTATAATCTCTTTATAAATTTAATAATTTCACACATAACTTATCAAATTCATAAAATTTTGAAAACAAATTTACAATAAAAACAACACTAAACTGTATAATTTTTTTTATATTATTGCAACACATATTAAACTTACAAACCCTCATTTCAATATGTATTTTTAAATTCACCTCTATTTTATATATTTTTTCAAAATTTATTATAACCTCACATTCCACTCTATTCACTCCACTTTTTAAATCTTTATTTTAATAAATAGATTCTATATCTAATTTAAGGCCACCTTTATTTTACATTTCTCCAAAAAATTATTCCAGACTTTACACCTTTATTTTACATTTCTCTAAAAGATTGTTCTAGATTTTACATCCCAATCTTACTTCAATTTTTTAGTTCCTTATATCAATGGATAGATTCTAACTTAGGCCTTAGGATTCCACTCTACTTGCTCCACTTTTCTTTGAGTGTTTTTAGTTTAAACATTAAATTGATAAAAAAATTATCCTCACTTTATTGGATTTTTTTATTTGAATATTTTAATTTTGAAGAAAAAATAAAAAATTTATAATGAATCCTAAAATTATTAAAATAATAAATTTTTCAATAAATTAAGATCTGAAATAAGAATTTTTATTTGTATTGTTTGTCTTGAATTAATTACAACTCAAGTCAAATTTAAATAGGCTACAATTTGGAAATAATGTTGATATGTAAAAAATTGAAATTAAGATCTAAAAATACTTCTATTTTTAGCAGTTGTTATTTTTATTAAGTTTCGTATGCAAGTACAAGTAGCTCATAAAATTCTTCAAAAAACTCTCTGAAATATTGTAAACACTAAAATTAGTCAATTAGAGGAATTTCAACTACAGTTCATGTCCGATCATAAAATTATACAATTTTTACAAAATAAAAAAACAATAAACCGCAATTTTGAACCCTAGATAATCTCGATTGAGCTCTGAAATTTTTTGGACCCTTGGTAAAACAATAATAAACTTCTTGAGACGATCATTTTAACGCATAAAAGAGCTCAAACGAAACTACAAATCAAAAATTATAACTTCCAAAAATTAACCTATTTTTTCTGCATCAACTTATCTTTATTCCATCACTTACAAGGTCAAATCGTTTGTTACCGATTACAAAATGCATGTATTAAAATTGAAAATATAAAATATCAATTCATTATAAAACTTTCTTTTTAAGAAAGAGTGACGCCATATGATTAGATATTTATTAGACTACAAAAGACCCACATGTTAAGATAATGAAGACTTTAACTTCTCCCTTATTTTTTTCAAAAATATGTTTTCACAGGAAAATATTCTATATGGAATTAGCAATAATAAAACTTTCTTTTTCAAAAGTAATGGCTCTGTTTTTAATGTGAAGAGATCTTTATTGCCCTGGATGGGACACGCATGTTAGAATAATGTAGGGTCGGAATGGTGTCGGATGGAATTGAAACACAACAAAGCAGAGAGCATGAAGAGAAATGCTGACCCCTTCCTATGCCATTATCAGTTAGACATGGTTCCGTTGGCTAAATAATTTATACTTTAACTAAAGTGGGAAATAGATTTTCAGGCGGGGACCAGGGTGGTCAGAATTTGCATCAGCACCATAGAAGATTATAGAGAATTTGCATGAGCAGGGTGGTCAGAATTTGCATCAGCAAAAGAGGAAAGCTCCACTCACGGGGGGCAAAAGAGGTAACCGTGGTTGGTCGACTGCCTGTCGACCCTCGTCGATGGAAAAAAACTAGAAACGGGAACACGTGCGACGTAAAATCCATTCCTTTGTACATTTTTTATTTTAATTTAATAATTTTTTTAAAAAAATAATATACTTTTCAGGTTTTGATTTTTATGAAAATTTAATATAATTTATGCTAATAAATTTATAATTGATTGAGAAGTAAACACGCACAATAAGTATTAAATATACATGTTCTTTAATTTTTCATTGGTTAACACATTAATAAGACAATATCTTTCTATTTCATAAAATAGTAATTCATAATAATTTATCTACCACAAACATAAATGATCTATTTAAGAAACATTAAGAAAAGGTAATACTCATAGTAGGTAGGGATTTCCCTAAAGTCTATTCATCTAAGATTTCATAAGCATTCACGACTTTTGTTATAAATATTTATTTTAATAATAAAATGTAAAAAATTTGTATATCACAATGTTTTAAACTCATAAATCAAAATTAATCATTTTGAATATTTTCATTCAGTAAAAATTGATCTCTAATAATCTTTTTCTGAATTTAACTATTTGACATACAACTTAATAAACCCATAAAATATTGTAAATAAATTTATAATTAAAAAATTAAAAACAATTACTAATTTTAATCACATAACCCCAAAAATAAAAATACTAAAATATTTTAAATTCATAAACTAAAATCAAAATCATTTTATATATTTACATTTAACAAAAATTAATCTCTATAAACACTTTATGAATCTAATAATTTCAAACAAATTAATAAACTTATAAAATTTTGAAAACTAATATACATTAAAAACAACACTAAATTGTATAATTTCTTTTATACTTTTAAAACATACATTTTATAAATATTAATTCTAATTTTAATAAATAAATTATTTTGTTCAATTCAATATCAACTCTATTTTTTCAAGATCACCTATATTTTTTATTTCTTTAAAAAATCATCTTAACCTTACATTCCACTGTTCTCGCTTAAGGTTTCATGTCCTCAACTCAATCGACAGATTCCATAACTAATTTAAGGTCACCTCTATTTTATATTTTTCTAAAATATTATTCTAACATTGCATTCCACTCTTATTTCACTTTCAAGTCCTCATTTCTATCTTCGTTTGAGTGGTTAATCTTTAAACGTATTATTCTCCATCTTAACGTGTAAACGGATAAAACTTTTTATGCTCCGTCTTATTGATTTTAATATTTGATAGATCATAGTTCTGAGGCCCCGAGAATCTGCAATGTGGGGAGTTCCTGGGAGCCCATGATCTATGAATCAAATTCATTTATAGTGGTGAGCCAAAAGCCCAAAGTACCAACGAGATGACATGTGGTGATGATCGAATCCAAAGACATATAAAGCTTAGGAGAATGAAAAGAGGCCACATGGCAACATCAAAATCAGTAAGCTAAAGCCCGTGGATGCCAATAAGCTCCCAAATGGAAAAATAAGATCCTGCAGTAGTAGATCCAATAGCATAGCGAAGAAAAAGGAAGGAAACGCTAAGAAAGAGCCATATGGAAGTGATGACATCAAAAAAACATGATGTTAAAATTGACGACCCATCTAGCCATCAAAATCGTCAACGACATGAAGATTTCAGGTAAAGTGGATTATTATCATTTGAAAAATCCCAATTGGATAAGATGTTAAGGAACCTAAAAATAGTCATACGCGAGTGTGGGTTTGTAACTCCTCAACCAAGTAAGACGTTAATTTCAAAAGATCAACAATGAGTCATCAAAGAAAATATAAATTCATATGCCACTTTTCATGAAGCCATCATAAAGCAAAGCCAACACATGTAGAAGGGGAATCCATGAATGTTTTCTCATTATTTTTTGAGGTTGTAATTACTTGCATGACTGGATGAAAGCCATCATAGGCTTCCTACACATCTTCCTTCTCTCTCTCCTCTCTATTCTCATATATATACTCTTGAATGGGAAGTTGTGAAACATCCTCCACATGAGTATGGTGAATATCAATTCCTTTTATAAGCCCTTTGAATCAATATATGACTAATGTTTACCTTCTTCTATGACTGCATTTAGTGTGTATTCATTTACAGTTGATCTTATCATGTGATGATTTAGTTATCCCTATTTGTTGTTCTATTTTATCACCTATGTAGGTTGTAGTTAATGTCATATCTAGTTCATGCATTAATTATCAGTGGTTATCTTCCCTCCCTCCTAGTGTGTATCAAGTCTCTAGCCTCTATAAATTACTGATGCAAGAGGTTTAAATTATGAGTTGTGTAGTGTTAAATTAGTTATATTGTTTATTTGTGCACCTTTAAATGAGTGGTAGTGGTCAAGACATTTACTACATCACCTATTTTGCTTTTATGTTGAGTTTCTCTATCTTCCTTTTCCTTGTATTCGAGTAGGTGTAGAGATAGTATAGGTGTAGGATCAAGAGAGCCAACCCTCTCTAGAGGTTATATTTAGTCATAGGCCATCCACAACATTAAAGAGTTCCCATTGTGTCAATTGAGTGAGGAAACCTGGAACACCTCCTCAAAGGGTGAAACTCAAAGTGACAATATGAATCAATAGTAGGGTTGAAGATATGAATGGCATAGGAACATAATAAATGGTATAGGATTTAATTAAAAGGTAAAAGATACATTTTATAAAATCATGATTCCGATGAATCACGCATAAGGTAACTTGAGATACCACTTCTCCTAAATGTGTTGATGGTGACTAAATATAAATATTCTATTAGAAACTTTATCTGAAATCTAGCATTTGGAATCATCTACTACACTTAGTAAATCGGAATCAAGATCAAAGAATGGTAATAAGATCAAGAGGGATGGATTCAATTATAAATCAAATGAAATGAAAATGGTTTTATTTTATGTCCCCAAGTATGGGTCTTCATAAACAATGTTTAAGAAAATCAAGTTTACAAATGCTTGAGATGCATTATATTCATGGGCTCATCCAAATTTTTTCCATCTAGTGTGGCCAATATGAATGCTCCATATCCATAATTTATTGTGATGATGAATGAGCCTAAACAATTTGGCTCAAACTTACCCTTCTTCTCATGGGTGGTATTGGTATTCTTTTGATTTTCCTTAGAAACTAGGTCTCCATGTTTAATGTCTCTATGCTTGGTACACTTGTTGCAGATATGACATAGCCTATTATGATAGTCCTAAAGATTATTCAAATTATCTACCCTCTTTTCATCAAGTAATTCTATTTACTATAGCTGAGAAACTCTATATTCTTTGTCATCAATGATGTTCTTCAGTGAAATGTGTAAAGAAGGTAACTCAATCTCAATAAGAACAATAGCTTCCTTACCATAAACAAGGGATTACTATGTGGATCTTTTTCGAGTTTAGGTATTGGTATGGCATGCCCAGAGGATGGGAAGTAGTTATAAATTCATTCACATCCAAAATCATTAATGGTCTTTTTCAGGATTTAGATCAAGGTTTTTTTAGATGCTTCTACCTAACCATTGCTTTGATGGAAATAAGAAAAGGAAAAATATTGGGTGATCTATTATTTGGCACATAGGGCTTTGAAATAATTATTCTTGAAGGAGCCACCATTATCAGGAATGAGATTAGAAGGAATGCCAAAGTGGCAAATGAGATGGTTGAGGATGAATTTGGATATCTTCTTACATGTTATGTAAGTGAGGAAAATGGATTCAAACCACTTAGTAAATTATTCAGTTATAGTACGGATATCTTTATGTTGCTATGAGATAGAGTCCCTAGGTGGAAAATGGCCATGGCATTGTGAGTGACTGGATCAATAGAGTTGACACATGAATGATATTTTTTGACAAGTCACACACTAAATACTACAGAGATACCAAAATTATGTGGTAAACTCACCTCATAAACATTGTCATTAATTTTATTCACAATTATGTATGGGTTAGTGTTTTTGTATTTCAACGTGTTGTATGTCCCTTTCATAAATAGTTCTTTCCTTAAGTATAACATCACCAATTGTCATTAGTCAAATACCTTTGACTTTCATGTTATATATGTTGTTGCTTTGTAGTTTTCAATATTTTTTTGTAGATTTATTTTCATTCCTTGAAACTATTATATATGCTTTGCAAATGCTTTTGCATCATCACTAAATTGGTATTGATTGGTAGCTACACTGAATATAACACCCATAAGATTTATTTCATAAACAATATGAAATAATGATTTTCTTGTTGATGTATTCACTAAACTATTACATGCAATATCAACTTGTCAAAACACTAAGTTCCATTTCCTGGGATTCTCTCTAACTATGCATCTCAGTAAAATTTTCAAACTCTAATTTACAACTTTTGTCTATCCACCTGATTTTGGGTGGTATGCACTGTTGAACTATATCTTAGTTTCTAAATTCTTCCATAAAGTGATCTAAAAATGACTTATAAATTTTATTTCTTTAGTTTATGTAATGGTTTTTATAACACCATGCAATCTCATAACATTCTTTAAAATAGTTTTACAACATTAGTGGCATTGTTGATTTTCTTACATGTAATAAAATAAACCATTTTATAAAATATTTTTATAAAAATAAAAATTGAATCATTACCTCTTTATGTGTTTAGTAATCCCAACATGAAATTCATACTCAAATCTATCCATGGTCCCACTAAAACTAGTAATGACATTTAAAAACATGCACTTATCCACTTAACATACCCTTAATATTGAAACATATCTCTTCATATTTTTCCAAAAAAAATTCCTCCACCAAAGTTAATCTATTTTTTTTATCAAATTGTCCACCCAAACCACAATTATGTAATTATATTACAAAATTATCTCTTAGAGACCCAACTAGAATATATAGTTATTTTCACTTGAAGAGATAACCATCCTATATAAAATAATCATCATCAATAGTACATGTATCACATTCAAATGAATTCCTATATTTCTTAACTATCTTTAAAAAAACATTATTAGTACCATATAATTCCTTAAACACTTTAAATATAACTACTTCCCTCACAATAGTAGTTACCAATGCCACTCTCCTACTTAAATCATCAACTACTTGATTTTACATTCCTGATCGTGTCTATTATTCAATTTATTTTGAGTATTTACATACTTAAGTCTTCATGGTCCATAAATAGGATAAACTCATTAGGCACAAGACAATACCTCCAATGCCTTAATGCTTGTACAATTATATAAAATCCAATACCATCTATAGAATACTTATTACTTACCTCATTCAATTTATCACTGAAATATGCTATTGTCATTCTTTATTGACTCAACACAACACCAATTCCCACATGTGAAGCATCATATTCCACCTCAAACACTTTGTTAAAATGTAGTAATGCCAAAATAGGTTTCTTTTTAATCTTCCTCTTCAATAATTCAACGCTTTTTATTTCTACCCTTGTCCACCCAACTTATTTTTATGTAATGCAATCTATATTGGTGAAACAATATTACTAAAATTCTTAATAAAATTTATGTAATTTTTTGGTAATCCATGGAAACTTATTACCTTTATATGTTTCTAGGAATAGCCCACTCAATAATAGGCATTATAATTTCTTCATCCATCCTTACACCATCTATCTAAATTACAAATCTTAAAAATACAAAATTGTTCATTATACACATGCACTCATTAAAATTTGCATAAATATTTTTATTTATTAACAGATGTAATACCGTATTCAAATGCCCTAAGTGATATTTTTTACTCTTAATTAATATCAAAATATCATCAAAATAAATAACCATAAATATGTCAATATAATCTTGCAGCATTGTGTTCATCAACCTCATAAATGTCTTTGAGTTTATTAGTTAATATGAATGGCATCACCATCCATTCATATAATCTATCCCTAGTCTTGAATGTTTTTTTCCATTCATCTTCTTTAAGAATTTGAACATTATAGTAACCATTTTTATATAAATGTTACTAAAGTATTTCAATCCTACAAGTAAATCCATCATATCATCTAAATGTGGTATAGGAAGCTTGTATTTGATAGTGATTTTATTGATTGATATATTATCCACACACATCCTCCATCCCCCATATTTATATGGAGGTATCAATACTAGTGTTTCACATGGACTCATGTTATTTCTTACTACACCCTTTCTCACATTTTACTAACTTATTTATTCAATTATGCAAGTTTTGTTGGGCTCATCCTATAAGTTGTTTGATTAGGTACAGTTGGTCCAAAAATTAAATAAATATGATGTTTAATGTCACTCTTTAGCGGTTAACCATCTTGTAACTCATTAGGTATAACATTTGCATATTATTTCAACACTTATATTTCTTTAGCTATTATTTGCACTACTATTGTGTTTTCTTTCTTTGTTATTAATGTATAACAACAAGATGTTGTCTTCATCTCTTTGATAAATTCATTCATGGATATCACGTTTTCTACCTACCCTTATTTTTTATAAGGTAATAAAATTAGCTCTGTACCATCTTTCTTAAAAATTATATGTATTTTTTACCCCATCATGAATTGTCTTTCTCACATATTGCTATGACGTTGCCAAAAACACATGGTATTCATCCATTGTAATTTGATTTTGTATTTAAATATGTATGGTGTTATTTTACATTGATTAACTAAATATAAAACTTGGAAAGTTATTATATGATGTCATGAAGGTATTTGTAGTGGTCATTATGCAACTAGAACTGCTACACATATGATCTTGCACAAAATTTATTACTAGCTCACATTGTTTCAATATGTTTATAATTTGGTTCGTGTATGCATGAATTGTCAACTATTTATTGATAGAGATATATTACCCATTATGACTTTCAATGTAGTTATTCTATAAAAACCCTTCACTTGGTGGGAATTTTATTTAATCTCTCATATTCATCCTCCTTCTTTAGCTAGTTATAAGATTATTTTGACTACTTTAGATTTTTTTACAAAATAGATTGAAGTAAAAACATTACAAAATTTTATTATAATAAATATAACTTATTTTTTTGAAAATCATATTTTCTCTATATTCAATGTTGTTTATAAGATAATTTATGATAATGATTCACTATCTATTTCAAATGACCACTTAAATTTTTTGGGAGGTTATTATATTATATATATAGTCATTTTTTTAAATACTATCCTCAAGGGAATGGATAAGCTAAGTCCACTAACAAAATTTGGATTTAAATTATGAAAAATATAGTGTGAGAAGAGAAGCAAAACTAAAATTTAACATTTTTTGAAGCACTATGGGATGACTATACAATGGTGAAATTTGCAACATACTACTCACATTTCATGTTAAGCTTATGGTTTTTAATCTATTTTACCAACATAATTCCAAGTTTATTCTATGAGGATTACTCTTCAATACAAAGGAGAACATACTAATGTCATTAATCAAAAACTTAGATATATTTTGGATTTACATGAATGAAGTCTAATGCTTTCCAAAAATTAGGAAAAGTCAAAGAGAAGTTATATAAATTATTTTATGATAAAGTATATAAAAATTAGTTTAAATTTCATGATTTTATTTTATATTGGGATAAAGTGCATGAGGACTCTTGTAAGTATCATAAGTTTGATTCTATTTGGATTGGTCCTTATAATTTTTTTAGTATTCTTGGAAATAATGCTTTTCATTTTTAAGATCTTGATGGTAACTGATTGTGTCGTTTAGTCAATGGTCATTATTTAAAACTTTTTCATGATTATCTTTCTCTTTTAGGTTGTTGTTTTGTTTTGATTTATTATTTTTTTTTTTGTTTTCTATTTTTTTTTTTTGCTTTACATGTGAAGTGTTTGTCATTATGAAGGAAGAAGACTTGAGAGATATGATGTATCATTGTATGTTTTCAATTATTTGAGATATTATTAGATAATTATTCTATAGATATTTCTTTATGATAAAAATAAAAATGAATATAATTATACTGTTAATGTTACGTTGTTTTCAAAATTTGTATTCTAGACCATGCATTGGTCATTTATCTAACTCTAAATTCTCTTTTTAAATTTTTTTTTTCTTTATAATTGTTCATCCCTTAATACCTTACTCATTTTGAAAAGGGGTTCACATATAACTTATTGAGAAATAATTTAACCTAGATCACACTCCTAAAATTGATTTTACATACAAATTATTTATAACCCCTCTTCACAAGTGAAACTAGTTAGTAAGGTCACTAGTGTTATATCTATTTTTATCACCTCACTTTTTTTCAAAATCATGACATATTTGGTTTTGCCATGTTGATGATATTTGTCATAAAATGTAAAATTGTTGATGTGGTCAAAATCATTTTTATTCATTGAAAAAATCATTTTTCTATGTGTATCCAAATGTAAAATATTACTATTTAAATGGTATTTATTTATTATAATATTAATTAAGAGATTGCATAGCATAACTCAGTACATTACGTAAATTCTACATTCAAAATCGATATTAGTTGTGCTCTTTTCAATTTTTATAATATAGTTTTGCATGTTCTTCTCATAAATGATTATTGTTCACAAAAGTTGATAGTTTTGTAGTTTTGATTTGATACTTATTTGATATTTTTCAAATGTTGGCTAATTTTATTTTCTTAAGAGTTAGTTGTTAGATTTGAAGTTTTTTTAGTTACCGATATTTTGCTACTCTAAAAAGATTGTTATATTGTAATATATCACATTTTTGAATATGATCAATTTCGTTTAACATTGACTTAGATGATGATGATAATAATAATAATAATAATAATAATAATAATAATAATAATAATAATATGAGTTCAATTGTTTACTTCATCTTGATTCAATTAATTTTACTTCTTAGTTTCAAAACAATATAACTACCATACTTCACAATGATTTAGATTGCAAGGTATTTCATATAAATAACTTACAATCTAAATCATTGTAATGTAAATCATTGTGGAGCATGATAGGTATGTTGTTTTGAAACCAATAATTGCAATGTAATGAATCAATAAAAAATAAAAAATTCAACTCATCTTATTAAAAATTTTATTTGCTAAGTCAATGTCAAACAAAATTGATCATATTAAGATTTATGTGATCATTTGAATGCAACATTATAGTTATCGTAGCAAAATATCAGTAACTGATATATATGAGAAAATTCTAATTATAATTGATCATGGCATCTCTCTTTATATTGAAGACCAAAGCACGTAACTGTTAGATGCCTTTCATAATTATATATTATCATATATGAAATATCCTACGACCTAATATAATTTGTTTCTAAGTTCATTGATTTAGCCAAATGAAAAACATAAGGAATAAATTCAAAACATGAATTATGTCATACAACATCATATGAAATCAATGTTCATCCTAAGCTCGATCATCCCCTTGGGACGTGTTAAATACAGAGTGACAGGACTAATTTTATTGACGTGGCGAGTTTAGAGTTTCACCTTGGTTATTTGGATAGCGTTAAAAGTAACCCAAGGAACATTTAAGTAACCACTTGTTGGTGTAGACACCGTGGCATTTAGATGTGCTTGTTTTAATTACTCAGAGCTCGATGATAAAATTTTCTTGATGTTAAATGAACTTTTAATGCACTGTATACTTGCCTCGATAAAAGAAATTCGTAGTTGTTTTGGCTGGACAGTTTGGTAGTTTGATAATTGGATAGCATGGTGGTTAATTTCGTTGAGTTATTTTTATTTGTCCGTAGAAAACGTGAACCGATAGCAAATAAACATGTCACTGTGAGAAATTAATAAATTAATAGTTGGTCGCTAGAATACAAAAGTGATGGTTTTTGTCATTCTCACTGTACTTTGTTAAGCTTGTTAGTGTATGTAAAGCTCTTTTAGGAGAGAAAATGAAAGGGATTAATGACATAGAATGCGGAAGTATTCAGTTGCAAGGTATGAATGTAGTTCGTTGTATATGTTTCAAAATAGTTATTCCATTCAAAATGTAACTGTTTAAAAATTAAAAAAATTTGAATGAGATGAATTTCACAAAGGCATATTTCTGGTGATCAGGTCATATTAAACACTTTCTATGTGTGCATGCTTTTATAGTTTATGATAAAGTTATGTGAAGATTTTATTTTTTTGTTTTCTTCTAAAATATTTTGGGTTAAAGGCTTGCACGAGAACTAGATGAAATTTATCTGGTCATGTGATTCAGCTAAATTCTTATTTTTCTTGGCACTCTTCATTCTTATGATTAATTATTTCTAGTTTTTTTCGATGAAACCTACATGGCGAGTTTGTGAAATGACCAATGACACTTTTCTTGAATTGGTTCATTCTTTATCATAAACACTTTTATATGGGAATCATGTTCAGAATGATTGTTTTCGGTATTTTATGTCGATATGATCATGATAGAAACACTAGAAATGGAAAGTGGGTAGGCATAGTTTTTAATTATTCTTGATTGTTATGTGAAATATATGCAATGCCCGTATTTATAAGACTTTTCAGTGGTCGTAAAATGATTTTGAGAGTGATAGTATGTTTTGAGACTCCGCGGGAACTTGCAATGTATTCTGAATACATATCTTCATGGCTAAAACTCATCTAGTTTGATATATAATCTTCTTCTCGTGTGAGTTTGATTTTTGTGCCCAAAGTTTCATATATTTGTGCCCAATAGTTTTTGTTTTGATTTTCATATCAATGTTTTCAGATAAAATGATGATGTATACCAGCGTTTTCATTTTCTATGCAGTGGTCAATTTCTTGAATTGCATGTATTGGTGGAGGCTATAATGTGTTTTATATATTTTTTGAGTTCTTTTGTTTCATCAAAATAATATACAAATCATTTTGGATTAAAACTGAATATTAATGCGTACATTGATATAAAAATATTAAGATGGAACGACTGAGTTTTAATATTTATTAAAAATTGATACGAATGCTTATTTTCCTTTACATTAGGTTCAGTTGGTATATTGCATTGTATTTTTGCCTTATAACGAATGAATCAATCAGTTTGTTGATACAAGGTTGAAACTTTAGAGGTTGTTCGTTGCATGAGTAAGTTGACATATACTTCTTTTCTAAATTTTATTGGTTCGTTGATTGAGCATATGGATAAGTTTAAATAAGTAAAGATGTTGGGTATAAGGTAATTGTGTTAATATAAGGTGATTTTTGACATTATTTCATGGGCAATTTGTTGATTTTGACTTACAAATAAAGTGGTTCAAACATATATTTAGTTGGACATGTTCAGGCTTATTTTAGTATAAATAATATGCATACAGTGATTGTACTTGGCTGATTTTCAAGATTAGTGGAAATAGGTTTTAATATCAAGATGTTTCTTCTTCGGTTTTCAGTGGAATTGATAATCATTTTTTTTTAAATGATGGGTTTTGAAATGATTATAGTTTTAAAATTAATTCAAGGTTAATTTGAAGCATAAATGATAAACAAATGAGGTCTTGGTTGTAGATTTTATATTTAAATGCTTATTTCTAGTATGATTCTTTAATATGCCAGGGTGGATTCTCCCAAATTCACATAATTCAGGTAAAAAAATTTTGAAAATAAATGATGATAGACAAAGCCAGAATACTCCCACATGGGTAATTCTCGAGAAATATTTTCGTAATCGTAAAATTGATAACAACATTCATAATCTAATCAATTAATGAAATCTTGTGTCTATCCACTTTGATTTTACAAACCCTTTTTTAGAACTTTATTGATAATATGCCTTATGATTCTTTTAGGTTTCTTGAAAATAGAGGATATAAAGGTTCACATTGGAGACTCTATCCTTTTGGACAAGCTAATACAAGTGAATCCCCTTAGAGAATGCATAATTCTATTGATTTTGGTCCTCGTAATACCCATCTACACGTTCAACCTAAGAGACATGCTTCTTGTAATAGGAAACATTATATCATCCCTACATCATAACCTATGGTGACCCGATTATTCAAAAAGGTTAAATTTGAGATTGATGATAGTTATGAAGCCACACAGTTCATTAATATTCATATTGCTTTGGTAAATTACATAAAGTACTAGAGTGACAAGGGCACTCTTTTATTTGATTTAGTTTTAGATGTAGAGTCAGACTGATTATTTGTTATTCTTTATGTTGATATTTAATAATTTAATACTTGTTGTGAACTTGTTATCATACCATATTTTGAACATGGGATAATCAGTTTTTAAGTGATATAATATGTTTACATAATAAACTTATTTTCATGTTCAAGAAATTTGTATTTTATTATAT
Source organism: Torreya grandis (assembly GCA_037957365.1). Lineage (NCBI taxonomy): Eukaryota > Viridiplantae > Streptophyta > Pinopsida > Cupressales > Taxaceae > Torreya > Torreya grandis. The sequence continues at coordinate 358,651 of JARHVA010002440.1, forward strand.
TTAGTTAACTTTATCATGGATTAATATTATTTTATATTTTAATGTTAGATTTTTTTTGGATAGATAAGATTTTTTTAGTGTTCGTTTATCCATTGATAGATGTTTATTTAAATGATTTCAAGTGAATTAAAAGGGATCCACTTATTAGAAATATTGTTGGTTTATTTTTTTAATTTAATTTGACCTCTAGATATAATTTTAAGTTTAAATTATAAAGTTTGGTTACGAAGTTAAATAAAATTGACTTTTAAATTCAACAAGTAATTATAAGTTAGTTGTAACTTATTTCCTAATTATCTCTAAAGGAGACTATTTTATTAAGAAATTGAGTACATATTATCAGGAAGAAACAATATAAGTATTAAAGAGTCATGAATTTTGAAATGTTTTCATCCTTGTGTTCTTTTATATGCAATTATCTCTAAGATCAAATAACTATTTATAGATAAACCATATAAACCATTTTCTGACATTAAATTAATATGCTTATTTAACATAGGTATATTCTAGTTTTGTGTATATTCTATAAACTAATTATCGTAAAAAAATTAATCTTTAATATCATTAATGGTTACAAATATGCAATCATGAGTATAAATCAATATGCATGACCTGAATAATAATGAAAACGTCACATCTTATAAGTTTTTTGATCTTTAGATTGTAAATTGTTGTCTTTTTTAATGTTGTTTGTACTCAAACTATTACTTCTTAATAAAACCTCAATTTATTTTATTCTACAATCACTCTAATTCTAAAACTAACACTTTTTATAGTATTTTATTTTATTTTTTTTTTTTTCCTATTTCAATTATAATCTTTTTAGTTTAGATTCTAGATTAGTATAATTAGAAATATATTTTTTTAATTACTTATCATGTTTTGATTATGTATCTTTTTGTTTTCTAGTCTTTTTATGGCATTCAAAATTTTATTTCTATTCTTTAATTTAATTTTTATTTATTTGGTTTTTCAGTCTCATTTATTATTTTTATATTTTATTTATTAATCTTTATTACTTATTTAACTTAAATCACTTTTATTTATTTATCATTTTAAATTAATTATTTAGTATTATTGTTCTCTAAATGGTTAGTGTTTTACTTTTATTCCAATTTATTTCTTGATTATTAATTGGAAATTAAATTATTTTAAAGATTATTATGCAGGGTATTTAGAAGGCCCTGAATAATAAATTTTTGGAAATTCTTGTACAATGTATCAACAATCTTCTTTTCTAAATAATTCTTACTATAAAAACATTTGACTATTTTTAATTGTTTTTATATTTACTCTCATAATTTAATATTAATTCATTTCTATTTAATACTTTAATACACACCATTTTTAAAATAAGTTTTAATATACATAATTGCTTTCTATTTCTAGAAAGGTTTGTTGTTATAGTGTAATGTATGTTAATTTATTTAGGTTACTCGTGCTTTGATTATTAATAGTAATTTGCTTCCCTTTTATGTTCGTTGCTTTAGTTAGTATCTTACTTTTTCTTTCTATTTCATTAATAATCTGTTTTTGTTTGTTTTATTTGTCTTCTGCTTTCTTTGTTTCTTTTATTTTAATTTTTTTGAGCTTAAATTTTATTAAGAGATTCAATACAATAAGATTTGATAGAACTATAAAGGATTGGATATATTTTTGGATTTTTTTAATGGATGAGTTAGATAATATATATTTAATATGATTCTTATTATTGATATTAAAGATATTATAATTATGCAATTATAATTCTATGTTATTCAATATTTGACTTATTAATTAATTTTCATAATTATTATTAAAAAAAATTATACATTGGAATCAATTTTCATTCCTTATATTCATATAACTAAACTAGTATGATTCTATTTTAATCTTCACGATAAGTAAAAGAATTGATTCATTCATGCAATGATTTTCACCGACAACACCATCCACCACCCTTATTTTCGCCTTCGACCCCCACTCTTACCCTCCATCATCATAATAATAATAATAATAATAATAATAATAATAATAATAATAATAATAATAATAATAATAATAATAATAATAATAATAAACCAAAATTATCTCTCGAATTGTGATATAATGATCAGATTGAATGTATTGACATAATATTAACTCTGATTAGAATCTCACCAATAATTAAACTAACCATAATTTAAAGCATAAATTGATATATTAGCTTAAAGAAAATAAAGGAACTAAAATCTCTACTTATATTTCAAATTAAATTTAAACCTTGCAATCCCAAAATTATCATTTAAAATTTTTTTTTTTTGAAAAAAAAAAAACTAAAATTTAACTCATTATCCTAAAAAGATCAAACTAAAGAATCGACCTATTCAAAATAGAGAATCAACCTATTCAAAATGGTTGACATCTTCATGTTTGTGTTCAAAAGGCAATGATATAATCCTTCTGAATAATAAGAAATTGATTTTCTATTGTATGATATTAGCTGTCAAAGCTGGCATGCACAGTGGATTATCAAACACACAAGTTCTGTTTCTGCAGTCATGTTTTCTATCAAATGTCTCGTTTCCATTACTCTTAATTTCTTTCCGTTACTTTTAAATTTAAATGGCCAAAGGTTTTGTTTTTCTTATGGAAATAACATCTCAGTAATTCTTAGTGTTCGGAATTGGCATTTAATCGATTTAAATAAATCGAGAGTAAATATTCTCCGAAATGGATTTCAATCTATTTAAGTAATTAAGAGAATAAATATTCTCTGAAATGGATTTCAATTGTTTTAAATAAGTCAAAAAGAAAAATTAATTAGTCTATATATTTATAGTTAAGATATTTATAAGAAGATAGTAATTTCATAAATTATTATAAAATAAAATGAATTTGATGTGAATAATTATTAGTTTAATTGATGAAGTTGTTTAGTTCACAAAGAGTTTATTAGAAATCATTTTTTATTGTTAGAAAAATTTAACACGATAAAAAAAATGAAGTTGAAATAATGTCCTCAATAATTTTAATAGAATGAATACCCTTCAAACCTTAAATCTTAATATCTCAATTTAAAATCATCGCGAAACAATAATCAACTCAAAAAATAAATAAAATAATAAAAATGATACAATTAAATAATAATTTCGTATGTTTCTACTGCAAGCAGCCGATTGAGCTCTAGTAATCAAGAATTAATATAATAGTGACAATACCTATTTGTTAATATTAAATGATTGATGATCAATGTGTTGAACGTGATGTGAAGGATGTGATTATTGATTGATGGTCAATGTGTTGCCTATGATGTGAAGGATGTGATCGTTAAGATCTTCTAGAATATACACCTTTGATTGTTAAGCCTTTTAATCATGATATATTCTGGAGAGTTTTCTAATGGTATGTGAGTTCTACATAACTGTTTCACACGTTCGCATCCCATGTAAAACATTGACCTAAATTCAAACAGTGCCCGTGATACAAACATTTGGGGGTAGATATGCCCTTTTGTAGTATGTATTATAACCTTTATTTATTTATTTATATAAATGTCTTCTCTGTTAAAAAGACATTTTAATGTCTTTTACATATTTAAAATAAATTAGTAAGAAATATGGTTTGATATTATATATGTATTTTTTTTTTTAAATATAATTTAATTCCTTAAAATAAACTTATTAAAGAGACTTTTAAGAAATATAATGTAATGCCATATATACATATAACTACACATACCAGATTAAAAGATAAATATATCTCTTCTATAATTAAAAAACACTTTAATGCCTCCTACATACTAAATATAAATTTATAGGACTTCTTAAAAAAAAAATGGGGCGTAATACCATATATGCATATAGCTACAAATCCCAGACTTAAAAAAGGACTCTATCTTTCAATACAACTTTATAACAAATAAAGTAAAAGTAATTAAAGGAAGAAGGAAAAAGAAAAAAGAAACACATTGAAAGACACACATGTAATTGTATTTGTCCGCACAATCTTATCTAAACATTTTGTGTGCATGGACTTTTTAAGGGTAAAATAAAAATATGAAACGAAAGCCTTACTTACACCGGAGAAGAGGGCTTTAATCTTTATCAAGGTTGTCAATTGCTATATCCAATGGCGTTTTCCCCCCCTCGTCACGATCATTGATCAGCATTTTTATGGTGGACACTAGAGAATGTAGCATACGTATCATAGCCCGAGAATTCCTGTCAAATATCAGCTCTGCATATGTCACAGCCAGGTACAAAGCTTTTCTTCCCTGATGGTCTAACCGCTCTATGCAATCTCCGCCCTTCTCTAATATAAGCTTCAATTGTATTGCGTTTCCCTCCTTCACTGCTATGTGAAGAGGGGTCTGGTTTTTGCTATCCAATTTGTCACATAAGCCACCATCTTTCTCCAAAAGCATGTTTGCAATATACAAATTTTCTCTAGCATGTTTGTCATACTGCGAAGGATTAAATGGTTGAATTAAAAGCTCTTTTAATGGAGGGATTAATGCAGCAGCATGCAATGGCGTTCTTCCCCAATTATCTACTTTTAAAGCGAGCTGAGGCTGCCGATTGATAAGTTTCTTAATGACACCTGCATATATATATATATATATATATATATATATATATAAATTACTAATTGTTATAAGCTTCGTATCATAATAAGATCGTAACTATTGACTAGCAATTGCCCCGTCGAGGAATTGTATATTTTTGTTTTGCGATTATATCTAGTACGTATTAATATATAATATATTAAATATATATAAATATTATTTTATAAAATATATAAATTTTATGAATGGTAATAATCTCACAATTATTAAACTGTTTATATTTTATTTTTTGCCCAATCCAGTATCAATTTTGTCATTGTCAATTGATTAATCAAAAACACTACAAAGAAAATTTTAATAACTATTTACATGTAAAAATGAATAAACATTCAAATTATGTAAATCTACATTAAAAAAAAAATTAATAATCATAACAATTAGTAAAATTTTAATTCTAAAATAAGAAAATTTAAATAAGAATAAATATTTTTAGCCAAAATAAAATCCTCCTCAAATTCCAATATATTTTAACTAAAAGCCAATGGGAAATTGATTAGATCAATAAACAAAGACCAAACATGATTGTGAAGATCCCAAGAAAACAACCCACAACAACCAATTGGAAAGATGAAACAGACCATCCATGACTTATAAAAGTGAGAGTAAATCTTATCCTCTTTCACCCCTTTGAGGATTTTAACCCTACTATTTAATTAGAGCTCCCAAAACCAATCATAAATTATACTAACCAACTAAATGTGGGTCTCTCCTCTATCACCTTATTTTGATGATTTTAACCATGCCATTTAATTAGATCCCCCAAAACCAATCATAAATTCTACTAACCAATTAAATGTGGGTCTCCCACTACTTTTCTCGTCAATTCACAATAATGAAAAATCAAATATTTGCTTGCAAACATATAATGAAACTTGTCATAAAATTGAATAAAGTCATTTTAACGATACAACTTTTAAACGCAAAAACAAATGTGAAGCTACTCGCACTGCTAGAAAGAAACATGACCATAGTACATATACATTATATGTATGTGATGTCCACACATGGAGATAAATGCATATATGTAGTATGTTGAAAGCGTAGAGGGGATTTCTAAGTCTATTGAAATCCTTGACTGAAAAGGGATGCGTTTCTACTTGAGTTGAAACAATTGAGATAAAAAGAATGGTGGCGGTGTTGTTCATGGGTTGAGTTAAAGAAAATAAAAGAAGAAAAAAACTTGGTATGCCAACAATGTTAATGTTGTTGGATAAAAATGTTGTTCCAGGAGGTTTGAATGCTGGACATGTTGATAACAAGGATTTCATGAAGGCGATGAAGGAGAAGATCAATGGTGCAGTGTAGAAGAGGTAGCATAGCTTGAAACACTACAATTGCATGAGCAGAAGAAGCGACTGCAGGTAGTTATGGTAATGGTAGTGGTGGTCGCATATACTAATAATTTTATTATAATAATAAACTATTTTTATTACATATTATAGTGAATAAAAGTCTAAAGTATGCTTTGAATAAAAAAAAACTTGACATAGAAATGTTAGAAAGTGAGTATGTTTGGTTTGTTGTAGTTCACTTTTTTGAATCATGAGAGAAGCATTTTAAGTGTCAAACTTGTGCCTCAATTAGCACCTTCGTATGCTTTGCTACTTCAGAAATACCGATTTTGCAGCATGGAGGGTCATTGCTATGATGGCCATCCCTTGAAAAGTGTCCATAAAAAGGCAAAATCCTTCATTTATGATGAGTAATTTTCTGAAACAACAACAATAGTATGATCGATAAAATTCATAACTATTGATCAATATCATGTGCTACTAAACCATTATGTACCACCACTCCCCCAAACTACCAATATTCAAAACCAGAATATTTACATTAGAATATGTCATTTTGTCTTTTTGTAAGATAAATATGAAAAACTTTACCCACTATATAAACCTCCAATTTAATTATAATTATAAGATTTGTTTTTAACACATATATAAAAATCATGAATTTAAAATTTTTATAAATTTTCTCATAAAATTTATAATACATATGCTTAGTTTCTTTATATCCTTTTTGAAATTCATATATTATGCAAATAATGTGTATTTACTTATATGAAGGTGTGTTATGGCTTCTCTTCGCTACCTTAAATTTCTCTGTGCTTTTTGAATTCCATAGAACTATTTTCTTATTTAGGTGGACATTAATAATATTTGTTTCTTGATATTTTTAATTTAGTTAAAATTGTTTGCATTGTTAAGTTGAACCCCTACATTTCAATTCTGATGTATAAGATACTTCATAGTCTTACAAACAGTTAAGGTCACTTAACTAATTAAATGAGTTTTAGGGGTTAAATAAAAAGTAAAGTTTTATCATAGGAAATTACATAAGACTACTTTTTTAAGAACAAATGTTTGATGTGGTGCTAGTATGTATCGAAAAAGTAGTTTTGATTTGTAAAAATGGTTAAACATGTGTATTGTTTGAAGAGAAATTTAAGGTCTTTTTATATATATTACAAATTTAATCTTAAAATTTAAGAATGTAAAAAAATTTAATATAAATTAATGTGTAAATGAACATAATAGTTATTTGTGATCTTAGTGACTTTGAAAATGGTCATGTATTTTATTTTCTTGTAAAATAGTTCATTTAATTTCTGGCTATAACATATATTCAAAATCAGAATCCAATTTTTTGAGTGTGTTTTCGAAGATGTTTGTATCGAGTAGACGTGGCCACAATTTGAATCAATTTTTATATGTTAAAGTATTCAGAGAGTTCTCTTTTACATCAAATTCTAAATTGTCTTTTGGAAATATCCTTGACCCTATGGCCTCTTTTTAAGTTCCATGTATTTTCATTTACATCTCAGAGATTTGAGTTGTGATATAATATATTTATGATCCTATGAGTCTATTTAACATACCAAGTGTCCTTTGCTTAAGAATTTGCATTTATGGTGATCTCATATATTAATCATTATTTGTTTAAAATAAATGATCATATGTAAATTTATTCATTGACCTCTTTTTATCTTTCATTTATTTTCCTTTAGATCTCAAAGATTTGAGTTGTGTTATGATGTCTCGATGATCATGTGAGTCTATTTAACATACCAAGTGTTATTTTCTTAAGAATTCACATTTATGGTGATCTCATATATTAATCATTATCTGATTAAAATATGTGATCACATGTAAATTTATTCATTGTGTATACGAGAAAACAAATGTATGAAATTATAATGTAAATTTAATTTTTCAATGTATTTACATAGTTTATTACGAACACATAATAAGAAAAAGAGACTTTGTCTCGATGACATTTTCAACATGAAATGATTGCCACATATTTTATTTTTGTCATAACTTTTTTTAAAATAATGTATGTTTTTTATTAAATTTTTTTAATATAACTTTATGCCTATATGATCCCATGACTATATATTATTGAAATATTTCCACATGTATCATTTTTAGTGGACACAATAAAAGTAACATAGAATGAAAACTTTGAGCTCAATGAGGATATACTAGGCATGATTTTACCATGTCACTAGGAAATAAATAAAGATAAAATACATTAATATTTATTATAGATAAAGGTGATTCAAAGTATCCAACACATCTTTAGATTCCACAAGAAAAAAAATTCATAGTAAAGATTAATTTTGCAATTCTATGACCATTTTACCTAGAGACTAAGAGATTGAGACACATGGATAGTCAAATTATGTGATGGGACAATAGTCATGAATTTTATAGAAATAATATATATTAAATACTAAATATAAATATATCTTCAAAATATTATAGAAATATATTTCAAATCATGAGAGACATCTTGACCTTGTGATTGTGAGACAATCACAAAAGGGCTTGTGCATCACATTGAGTGAAAGTAATAGATATAAAATATAATGAACACCTGGAACATGGTGAGGATATATTGTAGAGAATTCCATAAAATGGCCATAATACATTTAAATATAAAATGCATTCATATCTATCAAAATATAAAAGGGTAAATTAATAATATAATACATCTACATAGTTCAAAAGAGAAAGTGAACACAAGAGTGAATGTTGCAACTCCATGAACTTAAGGACTCCAACACTATATGATGATGACATGTAGATGGCCAATATTAGTCAATGTGCCTAAGGTCAGGAACTCACGAATGTATAAAGATATATCATACAAATTTTGGAGGGTCATTAATAATAAATTTATATGTCATTTTCAATTAATTCATAGCATCGAGGAATGAATTAGATGTGATACATAGTGGCATTTCGAATTTTAACTAAAATTGAATTGGATATGGAAAATTAATAAAAATTAATAGAACTCACAGGTGAACTTCATTTTATATAATCTAGATTATGAAGATTGGGATAAACACATAATGAATGCTTTGAAATCCAAGAGAATAAAAGGTGTTGAATTTAAAATCTTCCAACAATTTCTTGATCAAGAAGCACCTTGGTGACTTGATAATTACATAAGAGTTCATATGGATCTCAAATAATTTAACAATTTATTTCAAAGAGGGAAATAGGCATTACAGATCAATAAAGCTATAACATTTAACTTTTAAAGGGTGATTAATAAATATATTTCACTCCACCTATCATTAACTCATAATTTGACTTTGTGATTGCATGACTCCACATGCTATTAACACACAATGTAAATTTGTGATTCTATGACTCTGTGACACTGAGCCTGATTATAATTATCATGTATTTTTTATATTTTTATTATTTTCATGTGCTATGATTGTTATTTATTAATTTTTTAAATGTAATTGTGGTGTGTTTATTTATTATGTGCAAGAGAAAGTGAATTCTTATGAACATAAAATGGATTTGTTTTTCTAATATTTTTACAAAGTTCAACAGAGACCACCTTAAGATCAAAGAGACACTCCATGTTTTTGTGACCCTCTAATCTAGTGATGATTTATAGGTGTGTTTTTTTATATCACATATTTATTATAATAAATATAAGTGCATTAATTAATTTTTGAGATACACTCATGGTATGTTTGTTTATTGTGTAGGGAAATTAACATATGTAACAAACATATAAATTGAATTAAATTTGAATAGACCTCCATACATTTTGTAACTAAGTTTGAATGCTTGAGTTAACCTATGACCTTGTTTTGCTTTATTATTTTTCAAAATATGATCACAATGTGTTTATTATTATGTGTAGGAGAAAGAAAACACATGTGAATATAAAGTCAAATTAATGTTTTAATACATATGTTGAGTCAACTAGGGCTACATAAAGTCAAATTAATGTTTTAATACATATGTTGAGTCAATTAGGGCTACATAAGAACAAATTAGGAACTCTATGTCTCCATGACCATTTGATGCCATGATGACTCCAAAGTGTTTTCTTCTATTAAAATTTTTATAAATAAAAGTGAAATCAATGCATTATTTTTTTCATGCTCAAGGTATTTCTATTTACATTGTAGAGAATTATGTGGATGTAATTACAATAAAATAAATACAAAAATTTAATGGATTTGAAAAACATTAAATAAATACATTTGAAATCTTAAGGCACTCTATGACCTCATGATTACAAGACAATAAAAATGTGCCACATGCATCACTTTGACTAGACAATGTGAAAAGTAAAAGATGACAAATACTTGGAACATAATGAGGAAATAACACGTGATCCCACCACATGGCCATGAAATATGTAAAGAGAATATACATTTGAATCTAAAAATATATAAATGATGAATTAATAATTAATCTTGTTATTATGAACCATTGTCGTAGCTTTAATAATTATAAAATGCAATGCATCGGTCAATTTTATGATCTTTTTTTCATTTTTTTTCAATCAATTTGATGATTTTAATTAATGTCACATTTTTCTCTAACAAAGAAATGAATTTATCCTAAAAATTAATCTTTTCATTGTCTTTTAACTAGTTTTTTTTTTCAAAAATATGTCTTTCTTTTTTCTTTCTTTTCTAAAATGTGATATAGATTGAAAATTTAATATTAAAATTTAAAAATGTTAAAAAAATATTTTATTTTATATGTTATAAAATAAATTAATAAAAAAATGAATAGAATAATTACTTGCACATCAATTACTAATAATGAAATGTCTTACAAAAAAAATGCATATCTCTCACATTATTTTTAGAAACATGGTGATTATGGAAAATATCAATTAAATCAACATTATCTTGTGGCATTGAATTGAGCTCCATCTTATTATTTCTAGAGAGAGAAAAATATATAGCTATCCTAAAAGGAAAAGAGGATGGTCACGTTTAACTCTGTGATAAGTTAAAGATGAATTGCATAATTAATATTTGAAGTACTGATAGCTTTTGTAACATCTACTAGATATGCTTATATTTGAGGATGACATGAAAATGTTCTCTGGACACAAATTGAACAAAGAAAGACCTTACTACAAAAGATGTGTTAGCGTGTGCATACTCTTCGAATCTTCCAATTACAATGTCTAAAATAATGAATGGTCCCATATTTGTTTAGAGCTCAAGGTGCGTATAATGTAAAATAAAAAAGGGATTAAATAACATATTTATAGCAAATCAAATTTATAAATTAGTTATTAAATGAGTTCACTAAATGAATTATATATTTATTTATGCATAAAAAGTTTTGGGGCTAGTTAAATTAGTTCAATATTGATTCCTTTTAAAATGTCATAATTGATCAAGAATCAATGACATGTCAGGAATTTTACAGTGTCTAGTATAATTAGGGTTTTTGGATATTAGAATATGTTCAATATTGATTCCTTTTAAAATGTCATAATTGATCAAGAATTAATGAAATGTTAGGAATTTTTAGTGTCCAGTATAATTAGGGTTTTTGGATATTAGAATATGTCATTAATTTTTTAAAATATTGTTATAATATTAGGATTATTCAATGTCTTATAGTGCATCCCATATTTAAAAATATCAAGGGTTTTTATTTATTTTATATTTATTTTCTCTTTTATCTTTGTATCTCATCTTGGTTGAGTATCATTCTGCTCAATTTTCCTCATATCTAATATCTACAACCAGCTCTATGTGGTCCATTATCAATAGGTCTTTTATGTTTTTTTCACATTTTTATGCTTCAAATCAAGAACTTTTTTTATCCATCTGTATACCTACAATCACACACTTAAACATATTATAAAAATCAAAATATTGAGCCTTAATTGCCTCTTAAATCTCCTAATTCTTGTCTTGATTTTATAGCATCCTTATTATCCTTTTTGAATGTTTTATTTCATATTTCTTCCTTTTCCTTTTTATAATCTATCTAATTGGCCATTTGACCACGTTCTTCATTTTTATGAAGAATCTTTGTTTGTATTGGTTCCACTCTTACAAACCTTATTGTAAGCATGTTATCACATGATTCATATGATCTAACTCATTTTCCATGTACTCTTATTTTCTCACCTTATTCTTTGCCTTCATTTAGTTTTTATTTATTTTCAGTAATTAAATTTACTTTCTATTTCTGTTCTTCCTCCTATACCTTAATGTGTTATTCTTCTCAATTTCTTAAGATTCAACAGGTTATAAGACTGTAGAACAAAAATTTAAATTCTAGAGTCTATTTTTTAAATCAAATTACAAATATTTTCACACCTCCCGAGAGATTATTATAATATATGATACTATTGTGATGTAAATAGACCTCTTCAACATATCTCACACTAGGTCTTTTAAGTCTCTTTTAGGCTTTTTAGCCTTTTTGAATGACTAAGATCAGCTCAACTCATATTTTTAATAATATTTAAATATTCTTCACGCTTATTTAAATAGTGAAAAACTTTGAAAAAAACATTACAAGACTATCTTGGAACATAAAAATTTCAAAGAAAATAAAAAACAATGTTTTTGTTCCCTATTTAAGCTAGTTCACTCAATAATTTATTTAGATTTAAGGATTTTCAAGACCTAAAAAAATTTTAATTGGTTTTAAAACATGATGAAACAACTACCTACAAATTTTCAAGTAATTTTTTTTGAGTATTTTTCTTGTAATGATTATTTTAGTGCTATAAATATGATTTTTAAACCTTATTCTAGAATTGCAAGTTTAAGTTGTTCCAATAACTCTCTCTCCATGTCTAAAATAACTCTTAAATAACCTTTTTTATGCCATAAATATCCTATTAAATATTCTTTAAAAGTTTCATACACTTTATCTTAATGGCTTTAATCATATGGTCTTTTTAGGACTATTACACATGGTTTTTAATAGTCACCTATACGTCTATAGTATTAAAAACTCAATAATTTCCTTTGTACATCTCTTTATCTAATGAAACCACTTGGATTATTTCAAAAACTCTCTTATACCATTTTTAAAAAAATTGTGGGTTTTTTAATGGTTGAATAACAATTTATTAGAGTTTTTTTCACTACTAAACCATAAGTTTTTTGGTGAGATTGAAAGCAATCAAATATATATAACTTGAATTTAATTAACTTTTTTTTTCCGATATTCCACTTTAAGGTGAGTTTCCCATCATTATCCACCATTCCATGTTGTTTGAGACCTTGAACAATTCTACAAAGTGATAAAACCTTAATTTTACTTTGTTGTAAATAATGTTTTTTTGGATTGTATCATATGAACTAAGTTTGAAACCTATATAAGCTATCAAATCGTCTTAAGAATGTAAACCAAAATAAAAACTCATCAATGAAATAAATGTAAATATCCATAAAATACAAAAATCATGATAACATATCCTTTATTCAATGTATTTTCAAACTTGTATAAAAACCTACAATTTGTATTCTTGAATTACATCAACACACCATCAAACCTCCACTTGAACCAAGAGACCTTCAAATTTTCTCTCTCTATTTGTCCTCTTCCCTTTTTATTAGGATCCTTTCTTGATGTTTTTTTTATCATTGTCACATTTTATCAAAATGACTAATCTTGGTTTATTTTAGTTAAATATAGCCTAAATTTATTAACAACTTAAGATTCATGTCTAAAACACGCTTAATTTAGTCCTTCTATGTTGGATACATCTCATTAGGTTTAGAATATATTTACATTAAATCGAGGGTGAAGAGGTATCTAAAACATATGATTAGTCCCTAATAATATTTATCAGTTGACTAAAACCTTTATAATGTGCTTACACCTTGAAAACTTTTCAAAACAAATTCAAATTTTGAATTTCTCTTTTTGTGAGGAAAACTAGAATATGGCTTAAATGACTAATTATCACAAGGTAAATAATTTTTACATCTCATAGTTGACCTTACAAGATATTATACACTTAAATATAACCAAATCTATACAAGATGAACTATAACAAACCTCTTTTTTTCCTTAATTGACTTCTTAGTTCTTATAAGAACAAACATAAACGAACTTTACATTGAGCTTGATGATGCTCCTACATTATATGCAAACATACACATCAAAGTGACACAAAATTTAAACACTTAAATATTATTCATAAATAATTTTTATATGTTCAATAGTATAATTTTAACATATTTATATATACGTCAATTGTTAATACAATTTAAATTGTATTGGTTTTTTTTTTTTTTTTTAGTTTTAATATTCCTTCTGCCCTCTCTTAATGCTATTTATTTACTTATCTAATTTCCCCCATGTTTTCCCATTTTTATGGAATGTTTGTATGCTCTTTACATGGATTTTTGTGGTCCCTTTTAGATAGAGTTAACTCATTTTTAGGTATAACCCTTTTCATTTTTATGATTGTTAAAGGTTAGCTAGCTTGGATTCTAATATGGTCATAATTTGAAATATATATACCCATTCTAGTTCAATTAGGCATTTAAGAGAATCAAGTGAATTCATTTAAAGAAATCTATTGAAATTAATAAATTGTAAAAATTTTAGAGAAGATCAAAAATTTACTAATGCATTCATTAAATAACTCAATTTTATGTTGAGCCATCGCATGAAATTTGTTTCCATATTAAGTTAATAAAATTATTGTAGTGTTGTTTTATGTGTGGTTACCATTAAGGGCTCTATCAAATATCACTATAATTAAACTATCCTTTGGTATAATGCATACTCCACAAGAATGTTTTCTTTCGTTATGACTTTTAAGTATTACTATGCAAATCGGGTAAGAAGATGAATTTCAATTTTGAAAATGATCAAAATAAATACATAAGAATTTGAGAAAGAGTTTTGAAGACCATTCCTAGATGAAGATAGTTGTAAAAATATTTTGGACATGTCTACATTCTTTTACCAAAATATTTGTATGATCCAAACATCATCATGAGAATATAAAATACTCCGAATAACTTTTTTCTTTTCAATATGAATTTTCTAAATCATCTCTATTTCATATTTAGACGTACATTTTACTTTAAAATCTTGACAATTATAATAAAATTTCACAATATTTAAAATACATTTTTAAATTTTATATATCATTTTTTTTCTTTAATTTTAAAAAATAATTAATTACCTTGATTATTACTTAACTTGATTAAGTATATCAAAGTTTTTAATTTCTCTTTGTTAATTATTTACAGTGATGCTTTACAAATACATATGTAATTATGGATAATACAAGTGCGTAGTTTCAATCCCTTTACAAGCAAAATCCCCTATACTTTCATAAGAATATTTTACACCCGACCAGCCATAAAAGTTTAATGCGTAGACATATTTATATATACAATGGCAACTTTAACTTCTCCACGGGATCCTTTTATTTATATTTATATATATAAATAAATTATTTTGATGTGAATTAATTATTTATATATTTGATCGGTTGCTTCATAGTTAAGAAAAGCAGGTTTGGAAAAGGGGTCGGATGGTATCGAAACGCAGCAAAGCAGAGACTAACAAGAGAAATGCTGACCAATTCCTAAGCCTAGTCCGATTTATGGGCCCAGAGAGCCAAATTATATGATATTACACTTTCCCATTATTAGGACATTATCAATACTATGGATCATCGAATAATAATCTTTTCCATTAACGAACATTTTATACTCAGGTAAAGTAGATTTCACCCAAAGACGAGGGTAGCCATTGAGGACTGAAAATTTACACCAACAGCCTAAAAGATTTTATCAAATATTTTGTTGAATGTCTAGGTTACTGTAACCTAAATTTCCTGTGTTTATTAAAATAATAAGCAAAAGAGGAAAATTCTGATGGGCTTAAACCAATGCTCGGTGACCGTAGTTGGTCGACTGCCTATTTCTCTTTTTCTGTTTCGCATATTGGAAGGTCAAACATCAAAAGGTTGTGCGCTCAAGGCGAACGCACAACACAAATACTGTTTACTTTCAGACGTAAAAATTTCCTATATTTACTGATTTAGAAATTGTTCAACACACTACTTCCATAGAACTATTGTGCCATTTAAGTGAACTGGAAATAGATATATAAGCAATGTGCAAACCGAACCAATTTGACTAAATGCTGACTCTAATTTATTTCTTAAGCAAGCGACAAGAAGTTAGAAGTTCGCATACTTGTATGTTTGTTGAAGACGGCAGAGTGTAGGGATGTTTGGCCGTCAGACTCCCTTGTGCACAGTATCCAACAACATTTCAAACTTTTCAATAATGTGAGCATGACCAGACAAGGAAGCTTTAAACACAGCTCTTTCGCCCGCATTGTTGGTCATACTCGCAAGGTCATGCTGTTCCCTCACTAAAATCTCCACTATCTTAGCATGCCCCCCACTTGCTGCTTCGTGCAAGGCAGTGTTTCCGTGCCGATTTTGTCTGCGTGTATAGTCCGGGGGTGGGCAGGGGTTTATCATTTCAAGCAGCCTTTTATCAAATCGGTAACTGCCATGATATGCAGCAATGTGCAGTATACTATTTCCTGCATGGGTAACTTCACTGAATACATCGACGTCCCGACCCAGCAACTCTTCAAGTACCTTCACATCGTCTGATACAGCAGCTCTGTATAGATCTTTGTTCATAGCTCTACAAGAATAAGATTACACAAGTTTAAAAGCATATCAAAGTAAATATTCATAAAAATAGGCATTACACAAGTTTAAAAGCATGGTAAAGTAAATATTTATGAATAATTGAAATATTATTCCTGGGCAATTGAAAAAGTGTTTCACAATTTTGAACTAGGTTATAGTTCAATATGTTTTGGGGAGTTTGAACCATCTATTTTAAGCTGAGGGTATTCAGCTACAAATCATACTTATTTAATATAATATTTATTATGATGATTTTAATAAAATAATTTAATAAATATTAAGATATTTAATATTTTCACAGTCCATATCAGATTTTAATTAAAATGTAATATTTTCAAAAGTTTTAATTTAACTTAATTTATTTTTTATTTTATTTTTTAATCTCCTGTGAAAGATCATGTTATACAGTTCATACGGTCTTTTTAAAATCATTCTAGTTACATTCAAGGAATGATTTGAATTGACAATAAAAAAATAAAAATAAAAAATTGAGTATTTTTGGAGAAAACAGTTAGCCGCTTCATTTCATTAATTAAATCAGTTTTTTAATTCATTTCGTTATTATTATTTTTATATTGATAACAGAAATAATCCAATTTTGTTTTTTAATAATAAAAAAAATTAAAGTTCTACATGAATTGATCTCAGTCAACTCAATGACCCTAACAATTTCACAATTAAAGGAACTGTCACTTCTCAACCTACCCCTTTTTTTCAAAACAAATGTACATTTTAAAAAAAAAACAAGAACACCTAAATTTAAAAAAAGACTCACAGTGTTGCAGGACACGCGGAAGCTTGCAAGTCTTGATTTCAATGGACAGGTTTTCAATGGAGGATCAGCTTTGTTTTCTGTTTCCTTTGAATGGATTGCCACAACTGATTCTAACCTTGCATTTCACTCTGATGACTTCACATTTCATTTTGTTGTTTCTGTAGCATTACCATTTACTCATATTATTCTCCATCTTAATATTTACTTAAATATTTAATTGTTTTACTATTGTACCACACGTTTTACTATTGTATTATACATAACGTCTTTGGTATTAGATGTATGGCATGCTTTGTAATCCATACAAATATATCTTATATGTTGTAGTTTTATGAATGTTATTTAGATGTTTCCATGTTCAATACTTTGCAAGAATAGTTAAGGATAGGTGGTGACGAAAGCACCATGCAAAAATATTATTAAGGTAAAGAATATGGACACATTTCATAGTAAAATGTTTCCAGAAGTGTAATATCTTATAATAGTTCTCACGGTTGGTTATTTAAAAAGTGTTATTTTCTAGTTTAAATATTTATTAATGTATAATTTATTTAATTTCAATAGAGCAATAATTAGTTTTATTTAAGGAACTTGAAATCTCTTTTATAAATGTTCAATAAAAATTTTCATTTTATCTTTTTGTATATTTAGTCATGTTGTCAAGACTCTGTAGATTTAGGAGCCTGTCACGTTTTTAGTGTACAATCTTATTATCATATAAGAATTTTAATATGTGGTCTTCAAAGTTTCTTTCAATCTCTCTTTTAATTGTGTGGGTCAATCTGAACCTTTCTATCATTTTCATTTTTAGTCATTGAAAGTCGTCATTAGCATCAATATTGTAATATTCAAATTCAAAATTACTTATAAATAGATATGTTTTCTACATCATTTAACCTTTAATGATACATTTAAATTTAAATATATTGTATATATAGAGAAAGAGAGACAGAATACATACTCTATTATTCTAAAATTGTCAATAATTTAATTTTTCTACAAGATGTTTGAATGTTAATAAATGAACATTTACCCCACACACATTAATGTAGGCCCCTATCAAACTTTATTCCATAAACATTTAATTTATTATAAATACAAAAAAATCACAATACAAAAATTGAAGATAAAAAAGTGAACAAAATAAAATAAAACAAACCCCAAAAAATGAAATATTATTTACAAAAATTTTACCAACAAAATAATGTATATCATTACTTCCTACTAAAAATGAACATTCTTTTCTTGAAAACAGTCTCCGATGATTGCAATTCTAAAGAATCATTATTACTAATAGTAAGTTTGCATTTCCATGTTCAAATGCCTCCATATTTATTCTAGTGTGTTCTACAAATAAAATGCTATTTTCTTCTAACAGTAAAAAAATATTTTATAATACTTAATTAAATATCATAATATTTTTTTTTTAATGTAGAGATATTTATTGAAGTACAAGAGACCCATATGTAAAGATAATGGCGACTTTAACGTTATCATAGAATCCTCTAAAATTATGTTTTCGATGTTTGAAAATATTCTGTTTGAGACCAACCATAAAACTTTTTTCCTGAAAATTATATTTGAAGATGGGAACTTTAACCTCTGCCCTTGCGCATATATATGTTTGTTTAGAAACGCAGGAAAGCAAAGGGCATGAATGGAAATGCTGACCACCTTCGGTTGACCAAATATTTTGTACTTTAATAAATGTGGGAAAGAGATTTTCAGGAACCAGCATCCTACAAGATTATAGGGAATATTTCGTTGACTAGCTAATGACTGTTACCTAGCAAAAGAGGAAAGCTCCCCTCACATTGGGCTCAAATCATGCCCGGTAACCGTGGTCGGCTGGTGCCTGTCGACCCTAGTCGATGGAAAAGAAATAGAGAGGGGAGCGTGTGATGTTATATCTATTCCTATGTACATTTTAAACTTTAATTTAAGCATGTGATATTAAATCTTTTCCTATGTACATATTATATCTATTCCTATGTACATTTTAATTTAATATAGTTTGAAGGGATTTTGATTATTATGAAAATTTAATATAATTTATTTATGATGAGTTAAGGAATAAACATGTTTAATAAATGTTAAATAATTTTCAGTTTTAAATATTTTATAAACTAAATATATTAATAAGATAACATTTTCTTATTTCATAAATAATAATTTATGAAAATTTATCATAAATATAAATGATTTATTTAAAAATTATTAATAAAAAGTAAAACTCATATTAGTGAATGGTTTTTATAAAGTATTCCTTTTAAGATGTTAAAACTATTCAACACTATCTGTTATAAATGTTATAAATACTGATTTTAATCACATAACTTAAAAAAATTGTATTACAAATTGTTTTAAGTATAAAAACTAAAATCAAAATTATTTTAAATATTTAAATTTATAAAAAATTATCCCTAATAAATTCTTTTTTATTCTAATAATTTCATACACAACTTAACAAATTCATAAATTTTTAAAAATAAATATACAATAAAAACAAAAATAAATATTGATTTTAATCATATAATCTAAAAAAATACAAATACCTAAATATGTTAAGTGTATAAATTACAATCAAAATCATTTTACATATTTACAATTTATAAGAATTGATCCTTATAACCTCTTTGTAAATTTAAAAATATTGATTTTAATCATATAATCCAAAAAAATACGAATACCTAAATATGTTAAATGTATAAATTAAAATAAAAATCATTTTACATATTTACAGTTTACAAGAATTGATGACTATATAATAAAAGTATTATGACCTTACATTCCACTCTATTCACTCCACTTTTCCAATCTTTATAAAGCCACCTTTATTTTACATTTCTCTAAAAGATTATTCTAGACTTTACATCTCAATCTTACTTCATTTTTTTTAGTTCCTTATATCAATGGATATATTCTAACTCTAGCCTTAGGATTTCACTCTACTCGCTCCACTTTTCTTTGAGTGTTTTTAGTCTTTAAACATTAAATTGATAAAAAATTTAAAATATTATTCTAGACTTTACATCCCAATCTTACTTCATTTTTTTAGTTCCTTATATCAATAGATAGATTTTAACTCTAGCCTTAGGATTCCACTCTACTCACTCCACATTTCTTTGAGTGTTTTTAGTCTTTAAACATTAAATTGATAATTTTTTTATCCTCAATCTATAAGATTTTATTATTTGAATATTTTAATTTTGAAGAAAAACATAAAGAGTTTATAATGAATCTGAAAACAATAAATTAAGATTTTGAAATAATAACTTTGAATTGTATTGATTGTTTTTAATTAATTACAACCCAAACCATTTTTAAATAAGTCACAATTACGAAATAAAGTTGATATGTAAAAAATTGAAATTAAAATCTAAGAAAACTTCTATTTTTAGTAGTTGTTATTTTTATTAAGTTTCGCATGTAAGTACGTGCAGCTCAAAAAACCTTCGGAAATATTTTAAACACTAAAATTACTCAATTAGAATAATTTCAACCACAGTTCATGTCCGGTCATAAAACTATATAATTTTTTAAAAATAAAAAAAATCTCGAAAAAATCAATAAACCACAATTTTGGATCCCAAATAGTCTCGATTGACCTCCAAAAAAATTCAAAATTTTTTGGATCCTCAATAAAACAACAACGAACTTTTTGAGATGATCATTTTAATACGTAAAAGAGCTCAAACAAAACTATGGATCAAAAATTATGACTTCCAAAAATTAACCTAATTTTTCTACATCAACTTATCTTTATTCCTATCACTTACAAGGTCCAATCGTTTGTTGCCAATTACGAAATCCACGCATGGCTTGTTAAGTGTTTGATTTTTCATTTTACTTCGTTTTATTAATTCTGCTGAGAGAGATTTTATTTTCAGCAATAATGCTCGACTGGATTAAGGAATACAGCATGCAGTCCAGTTTTCGGGATGTACAAAAGCGACCAACATAAATATAGAATAAATTTACAAAAGACCTCCAACAAATAAAAAAATAATTATAAATAAAAATTTACAAATAAAAAATATAATAAATAAATAATAATTTTTTTTAAAGAAAGAAAGAAAATAAAAGAATTCGCTAAATTATAATAAAGTCAGCAGCGCTGCAATAAACAAGAGAATCAAATAAAAATTCCTATATTTTTTTTAATTTAAAAGCTGTTCAAACCGCCACATCCATAGAACTATTATGCCATTTAAGAGAACTGAAAATAAATATATAAACAATGTGTAAATTGACTAATTTCTGCTTCAAATTTATTTCTTAAGTAAACGATGAGTTAAGCGGCGGGTTAAGCATACCTGTATGTTTATTGAAGACTGAGTTAAGCGGCGGGTTCAGCATACCTGTATGTTTATTGAAGACCGCACAGTGTAATGATGTTTGGCCATCAAATTTCCTTGATTACATCTCCACAGGGACAGTACTCAACAACATTTCAAACAGTCCAATAAGGTGAGCATGACCAGCCAAGGAATCATTATTGATAGCATTAGGGTTGCGTTTCCAAGTTCAACCATCTTCAATTGAATTTTATAGTGCTCTACAAATGATATGTCATTTTCTTACCTCCTTATTTCTTATTTTGTTGTTTCATTTATTAGTTATGTATTATATTTTATTTTTAAAAAATTATATTATTTAATTAAATGTAATTGTTTATTTATTTTTTATTTTAAATATATTTATTTACATTTTTATGTTTGGATATTATATTGAATATAACTGTTATTAATTAATTAATTAATTAATTAATTGTATCTTTAAGTATTTTATGTTTTTTAAAAATTAATTAATTAATTTAATTATTATTTTATATATATTATTTAATCAGTTTTTTATTTTATAATTTATATATTTATTTTAACTCTTTACAAATCTATTTTTAAAGAAAGTCATCTATCTTTGTATAAGTTGAAAATATTTTATATCGAATCACTCATAAAACTTTCTTTCTAAAAAATAATAACCCCATTTTTTATAATTTTTTTTTATTAAATTGACAATTTTAATCTCTCCCTAATTTTTTTTTATAAATATAATTTTAAAATTGAAAATATAAAATATCAATTAATTATAAAACTTTCTTTTTAAGTAACAGTGACGCCATATGAAAAAAGATATTTATTAGACTACAAAAGACCCACATTTTAAGATAATGAAGACTTTAACTTCTCCCTTTTTTTTAAAAAAAAAAGTTTTCACAAGAAAATATTCTATATGGAATTAGCAATAGAACTTTCTTTTTCAAAAGTAATGGCTCTGTTTTTTATGTGAAGAGATCTTTATTGCTCTGGATGGGACACGCATGTTACAATAACGTAGGGTCGGAATGGGGTCGGGTGCAATTGAAACACAGCAAAGCATAGAGCATGAACAGAAATGTTTACCCCTTCCTATGCCATTATTAGTTAGACATGGTTCCGTTGGCTAAATAATTTATACTTTAACTAAAGTGGGAAATATATTTTCAGGCGTGGACCAGGGTGGTCAGAATTTGCATCAGCAGTATAGAAGATTGTAGGGAATTTGCATCAGCAGGGTGGTCAGAATTTGCATCAGCAAAAGAGGAAAGCTCCACTCACACGAGGCTCAAATCGTGCCCGGTAACCGTGGTTGGCCGACTCCCTGTCGACCCTCGTCGATGGAAAAAACTAGAAACGGGAACATGTGCGACGTAAAATCCATTCCTTTGTACATTTTTTATTTTACTTTAATAATTTTTGAAAAAAAAATAATATACTTTTCAGGTTTTGATTTTTATGAAAATTTAATACAATTTATGCTAATAAATTTATAATTGATTGAGGAGTAAACACCCACAATAAGTATTAAATATACATGTTCTTTAATTTTTCATTGGTTAATACATTAATAAGACAATATCTTTCTATTTCATAAAATAGTAATTCATAATAATTTATCTACCACAAACATAAATGATCTATTTAAGAAATATTCAGAAAAGGTAATACTCATAGTAGGTAGGGATTTCCCTAAAGTCTATTCATCTAAAATCTCATAACCATTCACAACTTTTGTTATAAATATTTATTTTAATCATATAATCTAAAAATATTGTACATCACAATGTTTTAAACGCATAAATCAAAATTAATCATTTTGAATATTTTCATTCAGTAAAAATTGATCTCTAATAATCTTTTTCTGAATTTAACTATTTAACATACAACTTAATAAACCCATAAAATTTTGTAAATAAATTTATAATTAAAAAATTAAAAACAATTACTAATTTTAATCACATAACCCCAAAAATAAAAATACTAAAATATTTTAAATTCATAAACTAAAATCAGAATCATTTTATATATTTACATTTAACAAAAATTAATCTCTATAAACACTTTATGGATCTAATAATTTCAAACAATTTAATAAACTTATAAATTTTTGAAAACTAATATACATTAAAAACAACACTAAATTGTATAATTTTTTTTCATATTTTTAAAACATACACTTTATAAATATTAATTTTAATTTTAATAAATAAATTATTTTGTTCAATTCAATATCAAGTCTATTTTTTCAAGATCACCTATATTTTATATTTCTTTATAAAATTATTTAACCTTACATTCCACTCTTCTCGCTTAAGGTTTCATGTCCTCAACTCAATCGACAGATTCCATAACTAATTTAAGGCCACCTCTATTTTAAATTTTTCTAAAATATTATTCTAACTTTGCATTCCACTCTTATTTCACTTTCAAGTCCTCATTTCTATCTTCGTTTGAGTGGTTAATCTTTAAACGTATTATTCTCCATCTTAACGTGTAAATGGATAAAACTTTTTATGCTCAGTCTTATTGATTTCATTATTTGATATATCATAGTTCTGAGGCCCCGAGAATCTGCAATGTGGTGAGTTCCTGGGAGCCCATGATTTATGAATCAAATTCATTTATAGTGGTGAGCCAAAAGCCCAAAGTACCAACGAGATGACACATAGTGATGATCGAATCCAAAGACATATACGTATTATTCTCCATCTTAATGTGTAAATGGATAAAACGTTTTATGCTCAGTCTTATTGATTTCATTATTTGATATATCATAGTTCTGAGGCCCCGAGAATTTGCAATGTGGTGAGTTCCTGAGAGCCCATGATCTATGAATCAAATTCATTTATAGTGGTGAGCCAAAAGCCCAAAGTACCAACGAGATGACACGTGGTGATGATCAAATCCAAAGACATATAGAGCTTAGGAGAATGAAAAGAGGCCACATGGGAACATCAAAATCAGTAAGCTAAAGCCCATGGATGCCAATAAGCTCCCAAATGGAAAAATAAGATCTTGCAGTAGTATATCCATTAGCATAGTGAAGAAAAAGGAAGGAAACGCTGAGAAAGAGCCACATGGAAGTGATGACATCAAAAAAACATGATATTAAAATTGACGGCCCATCTAGCCATCAAAATCATCAACGACATGAAGATTTCAGGTAAAGTGGATTATTATCCTTTCAAAATCCCAATTGGATAAGATGTTAAGGAACCTAAAAATAGTCATACGCGAGTGTGGGTTTGTAACTCCTCAACCAAGAAAGAGGTTAATTTCAAAAGATCAACAATGAGTCATCAAAGACAATATAAATTCATATACCACTTTTCATGAAGCCATCATAAAGCAAAGCCAACACATTTAGAAGGGGAATCCATGAATGTTTTCTCATTATTTTTTGAGGTTGTAATTACTCGCATGATTGGATGAAAGCCATCATAGACTTCCTACACATCCTCCTTCTCTCTCTCCTCTCTATTCTCATATATATACTCTTGAATGGGAAGTTGTGAATCATCCTCCACATGAGTATGGTGAATCTCAACTCCTTTTATAAGCCCTTTGAATCAATAGATGACTAATTTTTACCTTCTTCTATGACTGCATTTAGTGTGTATTCATTTATGGTTGATCTTATCATGTGATGATTTATTTATCCCTATTTGTTGTTCTATTTTATCACCTATGTAGGTTGTAGTTAATGTCATATCTAGTTCATGCATTAATTATCAGTGGTTATCTTCCCTCTCTCCTAGTGTGGATCGATTCTCTAGCCTCTATAAATTATTGATGCAAGAGGTTTAAATTATGAGTTGTGTAGTGTTAAATTAGTTATATTGTTTATTTGTGCACCTTTAAATGAGTGGTAGTGGTCAAGACATTTACTACATCACCTATTTTGCTTTTATGTTGAGTTTCTCTCTCTTCCTTTTCCTTGTATTTGAGTAGGTGTAGAGATAGTATAGGTGTAGCATCAAGGGAGCCAACCCTCTCTAGAGGTTATCTTTAGTCATAGGCCATCCACAACATTAAAGAGTTCCAATTGTGTCAATTGAGTGAGGAAATTTGAAACACCTCCTCAAAGGGTGAAACTCAAAGTGACAACTTGAATCAATAGTAGGGTTTAAGATATGAATGGCATAGGAACATAACAAATGGTACATGATTTAATCAAAAGGTAAAAGATACATTTTACAAAATCATCATTCAGATGAATCATGCATAAGGTAACATGAGATACCAGTTTTCGTAAATGTGTTGATGGTGACTAAATCTAAATATTCTATTATAAACTTTATTTGAAATCTAGCATCTAAAATCATCTACTGCACTTAGTAAATCAGAATCTAGATCAAAGAATGGTAATAAGATCAAGAGGGATTGATTCAATTATAAATCGGGTGAAAGGAAAATGGTTTTATTTTATGTCCCCAATTATGTCCCCAAGTATGGGTCCTCATAAACAATGTTTAATAAAATCAAGTTTACAAATGCTTGAGATGCATTATATTCATGGGCTCATCCAAATTTTCTCCATCTGGTGTGGCCAATATGTATTCTCCATATCCATAATTTATTATGATGATGAATAAGCCTAAACAATTTGGCTCAAACATACCCTTCTTTTCATGGGTGGTATTGGTATTCTTTTGATTTTACTCAAAAAATTAGGTCTCTATGTTTAATGTCTCTATGCTTGGTACACTTGTTGTAGATACAACATAACCTATTTTGATAGTCCAAAAGATTGTTCAAAATATCTAACCTCTATTCATCAATTAATTCTATTTACTATAGCTGAGAAAATCTCTATTCTTTGTCATCAATGATGTTCTTTAGTGAAATGTGTAAAGAAGGTAACTCGATCTCAATAAGAAGAATAGCTTCTTTACCATAAACAAGGGAGTACTGTGTGGATATTTTTGTAGTGTAGATATTGGTATGGTATGCCTAGAGGATGGGAAGTAGTTATAAATGTCAATCACATCCAAAATCATTAATGGTATTTTTCAGGATTTAGATCAAGGTTTTTTTAGATCCTTCTACCTAGCCATTGCTTTGATGGAAACAGGAAAAGGAAAAATGTTGGGTGATCTATTATTTGGCACATAGGGCTTTGAAATCATTATTCTTGAAGGAGCCACCATTATTAGGAATGAGATTAGAAGGAATGCCAAAGTGGCAAATGAGATGGTTGAGGATGAATTTGGATATCTGCGTACTTGTTATGTAAGTGAGGAGAATGGATTCAAACCACTTAGTAAAGTATTCAATTATAGTAAGGATATCTTTATGTCCCTATGAGATAGAGTCCCTAGCTGAAAAATGGCCATGGCATTGTGAGTGACTGGGTCAAAAGAGTTGACACATGAATGATATTTTTTGACAAGTCACACACTTATTTACATATGCACGCACATTGTCTACCATATTGGGCCAATAATATCCTATATGCAAGTGTTTCTTGGAGAGGACAATTCCACTAGTGTGGACCTCATAAATCCTCTTGTTTACTTTCGTAAGTGATAATATGGACTCTGCCAAAGCTAAACAATGAAGTTGAGTTCCATCATATCCTCTATGATAAAGAGTGGTAGTGAGAATGGTATAGTGAGAAGTATAATGGATGATTTTTTTATGATAAAGGTTAGAAGGAATAAGGTTATCATGGAGGTGGGCATATATGTCAGAGTACTGAGGCAAGCTAGGATTAAAAATATCACATACCATTTCATAGTTTGAACATTCATAAACCAGGTGTAAAAGATGTTCAATAATAAATATGTAATCAATAGCATGATATATAATTGCTATGAGGGAACTAATTTTTGACATTGCATCAATAATTCTACTACTCTCTCTTAGAATCTATATAAATTAAATTTAGTCAAAGCTTTGCTTTAGATTCTCCAATATTTTTTTATAAGGAATAACCTTATCATATTTTGCCTGATATTCCTCTATCACCTAGTTAATAATTAGATGAGAATCTCTAGAACAAGTAAATGTTTGATGTTTCATTGTACTACTAGATGAAGTCCTATAATGAGTGATTCATATTATATAATATTGTTGTAACAAGTGAAACCAATATGAAATGCCTTAGGAATGAGATCCCCCTATAGTGTAATGAGTAGAGTACCAGCTCTTGATCCATGAGATGTCTAAGAACCATTAAAATAAATGGTCCAATGTTGAGGCACAATAGAAGTGTCATCGAGAGTCATTATTTACTCATTAGGTAAAGTGATATTAAGCAGCTTCGTATCTGACAAGGGTTCTTCATCAAGTTGATTTGCAAGTGCCTACCCCATAATGTATTTTTGATGAACATATTCAATTTCAAATTCACTTAATATCATGCTCCACTTATCCATATGACTAGTCAAAGTTGCCTTGAAAACTAGATATTTAAGTGGGTCCACTTTGGCAACAACAATGGTCTTGTTATTGAGCTATAATGGTGTGAATTTTGAGCTACAAACATGATGGATAAACAAGCTTTCTCAGCTAAGTTATTGTTATGTTCATAGGCAACCAATGTACAATTTAGATAGTATATCACTCATTATTTGCCATGATCATTGTATTGTGTTAGGAGTGCCCCCAAGGCATATTTGGTTGTTGAGATATAAAGAAGCAAAAACTTTATTGATGTAGGGGGAGCTAGAATAGGTGGATTGGATAGATATTATCTTAAAATTTTAAAGTCATGTTCTCATTATAGATTCTATGAGAAGATGGTTCCTTTCTTTATAATATGAGTGTAGGGATTTCATTTGAATATCAACTAAGAAATAAATTATCTAATAGACTATTTTTTCATTTTTAGGTTGCAAAGCTATTTGAGATTTGAAGTTAGAGGCATTTTTACAATGGCCTTAACCTTGGCTGGATCAAATTCAATGCCTCGGTGGAAGGCAATAAAACCTAGCAATTTTCCTTGAGTGACACCAAAGATAGAATTTTTAGGGTTAAACCTGAACTTGTATTCATGAAGAATTACAAGTAATCTTTGTAATACATCTAGATGTCATGCTCTAGATTTTGATTTTCCCAAAATATCATTTATTTAGTCTTCAACAATATCATGCATTATATCATTAAAAATGATAATTATTGCATGTTGGTATGTAGCACTGTCATTCTTGAGACCAAATGGCATCACATGGTAAAATAATGTTCCCCTTAGACTAGTGAATGTTGTCTTACAATGGTCTTCTTGTGCAACTTTAATTTGATTCTATCTTGAAAAGCCATCCATAAGAGATGAAATCTCATACTTAGCTATGGAATATACAATCATATCAATATTAGGCAAAATAAAATCATCCTTTGGGCATGCTTGAATGATATATTTGAAGTTGGTACAAAATATAATTCCCTACATCTTCTTGTTGACTTGGAATATATTGTATATCCACTCTAAATAATCAATAGGATGGATACACCTTGGATCCAATAATTTTTCTAGTTATTTCTTGAAAAGATTGGTTATGTATGTATTTTTATCAACTTCTGTTTGATCAGCTCAACATCAATATGTACAACAAGATGATGCACAACCAAACTAGGGTCATTGTCTAGCATATATAAATAATACCATGAAAAAATATCAACAAAATCCTAAAGGAAGACAGTAAGCACTTTGTATTCCTCTTTAGTGAAGGACACTCCACGTTTGATCCATTTACAATTTACAGGTGTTCCAATGTTGACTTCAGTTGTGTCTTCCACAAGTAGTGTGTAACCATATTCTAAAATAGTTGGAAAAGTAGTAAATTTGTCATAATTTTCATCTAACAAGTCAATTGGATTGTCAATTTCACCTAGGAAGGAAGAATTTGAGTCACCAATGTCTTGTAAAGGCCATTCGATTAAGGCATGTGAATAATATTGAACTAATTGATAAAATGTTTATTGTTTCTATAAATTGATTCATGAATGGCTTGAAGTTCTTAAACTGGAAGAGGCCTAGGCTTCATTTGAGAGAGGGTAAACATCCATGTCGAATAGAACTTGAAAAATGTTTTCACCATGTAACTTTTATTTTTATTTACTTTTACCCTAGTTTAAAAGTTCCTCAAAGAGGTTTTCACTTTGGGACCTCAATGATTGATTTTATTTTTATTTTTGTTTGTGACCAAATAATTTCACCTACTCTCCAAAATAGGCAGCAGGGTCTAGTGTAATGGAAAATTCTTGCTTGTGATCATCAAGAGGCACATTATCTCTGAGGCTAATAAATTAATATATTCCTCATTGTTCTAACAATCACCCAATGGAAGGTAATAATCTTATTGGTCCTATTAAATTAATTATGGATGGAGGAAAAGAGGGGGATAAAATGGCACAGTGAAAATGTTATAGATGGTATCTCTGTCAAATATATTGGTATTTCCCAACTCATCATAGATGTTATAATAGGATTGTACATAGTTGTCAGCATTATCCATATTAGATGATAAATTAAAACCACTCTTGATATCGATGGGGTTACCCCCATGTATTTTTCATCTAATACTTTGAGTTCCTTTATGTTTGGCAACTGGTACTAGATCTCCTATAGGCCTTTGCCCTTGTAGGCTTGATTATCCATTTTTAGGTTGTGAATAGGATACTTTGTATTTTAGTAATAAGTGGAAAAATCATCGTTATATATCCATGAGTGATCATCAACTGTGATTTATTCTTGTTCTTGGGAAGTGGTCTTCATAAAAACCAATGGTCTTACTTGAGAGGAATTATCCTTCTTGCACCATTCCATTTTAGGAATTTGCTTTTTAGGCCCACCATACACTTTAGGCATCTTAGGTAATTTGGAGAAATGAAACGCATTGGTGATTTTGTATTCCCTAAGGCTATGGTCTTGAATACAGAAATGATTGGCTATTTATGTAGGTGGGGAAGTTAAAGTGGAAGAAATTGTATTTGGATCCACATAATTAAATTCTAGTGGCTCATCAACTATCTCAATTCCATTTTAGGTAATAGGTTATATGAAAAAGCGATAGCTATATCTCTCATATTCTAAATATTGATGTTTATAAAACTTATACGGCTACAAGTCACCAAGAATTATAAATTCTAACCCATAATGAGGAAATTTGATGCATTGATGAAGGGTAGATGGTGCATGAGGTACTTCATGGAATTGAAACTAGTGTGTGTAATATTTAAATAAAAGTTTCATGGTCATGGCACATACAAGGAAACATGCATACCAAACACATGAGGAATGTAAAATAGGATAAGGAGCTATAATATAAAGGATATGGGCACATGTAACTAAATATAATAAAATAAGACATACAAGGACATGATCAAATGTCCACATGCCTAAGAAATAATCAAGTTAACTTAGAGCCACATAGAAGGACATGTTGAAATCTCTACATACATAATCAAGAAAGTAACACAAGGACATGGAAAAATGTCCAAAACATACATACTATGAATAGAAGTGGCAGAGAGCCAAAGAGTAATGTCATATTCAAATTCCCTCAAATAGAAGAAGAATAAAGATACAATCAGTTATAAAATAGGTAAGATAGAAATAAAAGCATGCATGAGTATGTAATATAAATCTATGTAAGAGCTAGGATGTACATATGTTGATTCTAAAGTAGTGATAGTTGGTAAATTTTTTGAGTATGAGTATCAATGATTAATATCATGATATAATAATGCTAAAGTTGGAATGTAGGGCATATAAGGATAGATCTTGGTGACCTAAATTGTGTATAAGATGCCCCCAAGTGGGTAAATGTTTTAAATGAAGAACCATGAATCGTTGTATATGCCCCCAATGGGTAGATAATAACAAGTATGGATTAGTGTAATAGACATAAGTCCTATATAAAATCTATAAATACTTGACAAGAAAAATTGAAGCATGTATGTATGATAAAACTAACTATACTAAGATAGATATCATATGTAGTGTTTGACAAATATAATAAATGTAAACTTCACAATGCATACAATTTGTAAATTGTATTTTTACATAATATTTGAATGATTTTATTTATTTTTAAATATTACATAATATTTTTATTTTTTGGAAATAAGCTATGTACAAGCAATATAAAAATGAATTATTTATAAGGATCAAGGGAGAAATAAATTATGTAAAAAAAGAGAGAAACCATGCTAACCAATGAGTATAATGGCATACTCACTATCACTATGACCTATGTCAAATAAGAGAATAGTGATCATGCATGCCATGTGAAAGGGAAAATGTAGTTCCATAATCTAGTGTATTGAGTGATTTGTATCTGTATCTGCCTATGTAATGGTGATAAGAATCTATGGTACTAACTATGGTATCTTATGAACTATAGGGGTTGTTATATCCAAAATTTACCCCCTTATAATACTATTCAAGTCTTCTAAATTTGTGATAACATGGAAACAATCCTAGGCTGTGGGTGACCTTTAGCTAGATTAAATATCTCAATCAAAGGGCTATCTCCCATTGATATATCACATAGGCTCATTAACTAATCTATAAAATTGATAGGAAAAGAGAGAGAAACCTACTCTAATGGAGGTGATGCACCAAAATTATTTGACCACTACTAACCAGCTGCATGTGGACTTCAACCATGAGACTAAACTGAAACAAACACTACTCGTAATCTATCTCTCTACATCAACACTTCACATGAAGGTTGTGAAATATGTTTGGGATATGAAAACTAATCAAGAGGACATAGAATAAAACTAATAAAAACAAAAATCACTAAACCTTTACATATCACTTAGACAATTCACATAACCTGTAAATAATCTTTCAAACTAAATATGAATGCTATAAAAGGACAAGATACAAAGGAAGCTAAGACAATAACTTGACAATATCAAAAATTCATGCACACACACTAAAACTAGTCAAAGGAGGAGGTAATACAGAAGTATCTCATTTATGAAAGGCTTAAAAATTGGTAGCGCTTCACCATACCTAGGTGGAAGATCCATAACAAGCCAAATAAAGTCGCTTAAATAGAGAAATGAGAGAGAAGAAGAAAGAAGGGCATAGAAGAGAGCCATGACATGTGTCAAGTGAATGTTACAATCAAGGAAATATTTTCAAAAGTATTTCATCAGGTCCTCAATGTCATGTGTTACTCTCTTGGAGATGCTTCTTCTCCAAAATATTGTGGGAGTTTGTGTCTTGTCCCAATAAGTCATCACTTGAGGTCTTAAACTATCTTTGTATTCTTGAAATTGATTCTAGGCCTTTTTATATCTCATGACACTTTGCACACATAGAATATTAAGTTATGAATTCTACAAGTGTCCCTCAAGTCCTTATAGTATATTATGGTCTTCTCGACACCTACCTATGCTTCTCCTGCTACTAATATTTAATGCCAAAGTTGGCTTGGATAATGATCTCTCAATATATCATGTAAGACTCCCAACACTTATCCACACTTAGAAAAGTTTTGAGGTGAATTTTAGATTGATATTTTAGTCTTCTCAATCTTTTACCTCTGCAACTCCTTTGGTTATACTTTTAACCCATGCTTCATATGATTTAAACTTACATTTTAGTTATTCAAGCTACTCAATCCTAGTCTCTTGGATTTATCACCTATTTACCATTAGAATCACTAAAAAAGGGTCTTTAATGGCTTTCCACAGACCTGTAGAAACTCTATTTAGGTCTACAATCCTTCCTCCATCAATTTGAGACCTTATCACATCTCAATTCCCTACAAACAAGCCTAAAATAGGCCTCTATATACCATTTTCTTTCCTATGTTATTCCACATGTGCCAATGTCAGTTACCATAGGTTCCCATGGGAGTTAGGGATGTCACTTAGGTGGTTGTAATGGCAAAACAAGTGTATTTAGGTCAATAAAATGGATCTTTTATCCATGAGGTCATTTATTGCCTTCTAGGAATCTCAAAACCTATTTCAATCCTTAAGAATCCTTCATAGAGGTTAGGGATCTAATTATCCTCTTAATTCCATAAATTTAAAGTATACAATGGTAACCAAATATCCTTAGGATCCCAAGGTTTCATGCAATCTCTCCATACTACACTAAGCAAGAAAAGGTAGCCTCTTGAGTGGAAAGATTGCATTCTAAGATTGAGAAGGATGTTTTGGTCTAGAAATGTCACTTTGATGCATGAATTAGGTTGAAATTGAATTTTTTAGGTCCAAAACACCTTATAGTAATTACCTAAAACATTTTGGAGTGACGTAAGCTCCATTTATCTTTAAAACTTGCCTTAGTGCTATTATTAGGGTTTTCAAGATAAAAGTCTTGTATATCCCTAATGAGCTTTTCTTGGTAATTTTTTAATTTTAAAAATGATATCCATGCCTATTGAATTTTATCTATTGTATTCCACACCCAAAAATAATTCATCCTTTGACTAAGGTAAAAGTGCATTCTATTCACTCTTTTGATCAAGAGACATGTATTTCTCCATTAAGCTTGTTAGGACTGCTTTAGTTGTTTTTGATTCTTTAGGATATTTCAATGTTTTATTATCTCCCATAGGGTTATAAAAATCTTTATCCACATTAAATTTTATTCTAAAAAATCATACCAAGTCTTATCCATCTCTAAAAGGTGATCAAATCTTCTCATGTTCACCATATAACCTATTTTGGCCAAGAAAAGAACATTAGTCCGATTTGATATATTTCCTACATTTGTAATGAATATCCTTAAAATATATTGAATTATACCACTTAAAATTTTATCCAAGTTATTTTAAAACTACTACACACTCTCAACCATCTTCCAATGCAAAAGGATACCTTGTAGACAGTCTACCTAGGCCTATATTTGAGTTTTAGGCCTCTTGGCCTATAATACTATTTTAAATAGGTATTTGAATATTTTAAGGATATTATCTCACTATAACCAATAAATATATAATTTAAATCTATCTTAAAACTTTTTCAATTCATCCTTAATGCAACATTATACTTCTTGTCCATGATGTCTATGCAAGCTTGTTTACTAGATGCCTAAGCCGAGAAAGGTCATTTTAGAGGATAAGACCATGTAATGTTTATTTATCATTATAAAATGGTCCTAAACACTTGAAACATGTGGAATTGTTTTATATATATTCCTATTCATATGCTCATAACTTCCATTTTCATTTGTTTGCATCCCTACCTGTAGGTACACATTTGGTGTGAGCTTATACTAGATTAGTGTTCTCAAGCCTTTTACCATGTATCATTGTAGATATACCCCTTGATGATTTTTATGTGTGTAAATATCATCTCATAAATGATTCATGGGCTCACTTAAGTCCCTCCTTTTTGGTCAAACACACAAATCACCTTGACCATCACCTTTATGCCTGCAACCTATCAATTTGATCTTTTCAACCTAGAACCTACAATTCTCTTGTAAAATTGGTAATAAAAGCCTTTTTAAATGATATTTTATGTTATTAAAATGCATTATACACCTTATTTGGAGTGTCATAGGTATTTTATTAGGTGAGAGACCATCCAAAGCCTCAAGAGTGTTACATTAGCCATATAAATTATGAGGGCACACTTATACAAATTTTGAAATATAAAGCACTTAGACCTAATAATAATGAGATAACCTTTTATAAATCCTAAATAATATTAATGAGATATATAAACACCATTATAAGTCATCAACTAACACTTTTGAACATAAAACCTCTTAGAGAATTTGTGAACCTGTAATGAAAACCTGTAACTTATCCTTCCATGAAAAATACCACTCATGGATGACTTGCACAACATAAAAATTATTGGAAATGATCTTGGAATATTGATAAGACCATGTCAGAACCTTAAAAAAATTCCTCCAAGAATAATAAGTTCACAAATTCACCTAAGAGGCCTAATATCGTCCCTATTATGGTCTGATAGTGCGTTTTGACCCCTTAACTTTTTAATGATTATTTATAAAGTTGAGGGAATGGATTAGATGATTAATAGAAACATATTTAATATGTTTAATACCCATAACATTTCCCAATATCTCAGCCTCTAAATTTCTCTATCGTGTTTGTACCATCAACAAACATCTTTGTCTTCTTAAGCTACTAAGGAGCTCAAAAGAAGAGATATAACGGTTTTTATTTTTTTTGGTCCTAAAAATGTTGATAAATCCTTGATTCAAGTGCTAACCACATCATGTTCTTACAATTTTATCTTTCCTAATATGTCTCATTTTTGTTTCCAATACCTTATAACTGCATTTTCTCATTTTAAACTGACTCTAACTGGCTTGACATATATTAGTCTATACCATATCACCTTTGTTGACCTTAGTTTACTCTATTTCACCTTGATATGTTGAAAAAATCATGACATATTACCTAGGTTGAATGAAATACACTAGGGGTGATTAAACAAGTTAAAAACAATGGACCTTTGCCTTAATTTCTCCAAATTTACCTTAAACAACGCTAATAAGGCTTTAGGAAAATACTATGTAAAGAACAC
Organism: Torreya grandis; assembly: GCA_037957365.1. Taxonomy (NCBI): domain Eukaryota; kingdom Viridiplantae; phylum Streptophyta; class Pinopsida; order Cupressales; family Taxaceae; genus Torreya; species Torreya grandis. The sequence goes on from JARHVA010002440.1 coordinate 394,766, forward strand.
ATAAGGCATGGAAAGGGATAAGAACAAGTTATGGAAGCATGAAAAGAAATTATTTTTTCTATAAAGGTTGACATTTTGACCTTAGGGGTAAAAATTTGTCAACAAATTGGTGATTTGCAGGGATAATATGAATGCAATGGTAACTAGACTAGTAGCCTTGTCCTTCCGTTGGGAAATGGAGTTGATTTCACTCAAAATCAAAACCAAATTAGATCTTGACCAAGAAAAATCAAACTAACTTGAACTTAAAACACACACAAAATAAGGATAAGACACAAAGTAAGGGAAACTAAACTAGACAACACACATTTGTGCCAAGGCACTTAGGAAACACAAATCGTAAAAAATTTTACACAACTGACCTCAACAGTTCTTCTTCTTCATAGTTCAAATGGGAATTTTATGGGATCACTTCCTTCATGAAGTATGTAATGGTGTAAGAGAGCATATTTGATTATCCTCTTTCTTGGCTAAGCCTTCCTTCTAATTTCTAAGATATTTTATATGCCTTCTAGTAGGTGTATAACAGAAAATATATTTTCAATGAACACATATTGGTCCAAGCCTTTACCCTCTACTATTGTTCATATTTGGAAATGGTCTCCAAGATGGTTAGATATTGGTTTTCAAGGCCTACTTCATCATGAACCTCACATGATTGGTTGAAGAAGCATACTTGGACTTTAGTATCCTATTAAAGGTTCTGAACTTGTCCACCTACTATTGTTAACTACTCAAACTAATTAGATTGAGATTGACATTATGGCATACTAACATAATTGCCTCCAAGAGAGAGAGTTTATTGTTCCTTGAGAGAGTGTGTCCAAAATAGATCCGCATTATTTTTCAAGTGTGTACTAAGTTTTATAAATGGAATGAGAGCCTCACAACATATATTAAAGATTCCAAACAAATCATCTAGTGAGGTTGCCTCTTGAAAAGGCAAATTTACAAGACTTTCTCCTTCTATATTGTTTATTGATCCACTAAAACTACCTCTTATTACCTTAACTCGCTATTATTACCTTAACTCACTCATAATCACTTGGTAGAAGTGAGTATTCCAATTCAAAGGCTTTAAATAAATCTTCACCATACTCTTCACTAGCTTACAACTCTGCTAGGTCTCTTAATGATTCAGGAAACTATTCATTGAAGAAAGATGTAGACTCATTGCCATGACTGATACAAGGAAGATTAGATCAATAACTTACCTTCCCTTGCATATTTGAAGTATCATGAAGGGAATACAATTGAAGCTCCATTGTAAAAAGATCTTAAAACTTATAAAGAGGCTCTATGAACTACTCCTCTTCATCATCTATAACTTCTTTGTCATGGTGAAATGACTACTTGACTTCTAAAACTACTTCAATTATTTTACTTTACTTATTTTCATGCTCAATAAAACCAAGTGGAATATCTTGAAATAAGATAACATCTCCTTTACCTTCCACTAAAACTTATTAAATTATGTCTGGCTCATTATTGAGAGTATCTTCATGGTCATCTTGAGAAGAGATTATAGCCAATCGATGATAATCCTCACTCACTACTTCCTCTTCATGTCTAAAAGTTAAATTTCCCTTGTCATCACTAAGGGGGTACCAATACAAGTCTCCTCTTCACACACTCTTGAAATGCCTTCATCATGAATGTCTATGGATTCTTTTTTGGTTGGATGCTCCTCTTCAATCTTCTATACCACATGTTCTTATTTCAAAGGGAATATGGTGGGGGGGAAGAAATTTCACTAGGATGCTTGACACTTTCAAGGTTATCCTTCTAAATATAAAACTTCAAAAAACTATTTGGAAGTTATTTGGAAATGGGAGGAAACCCTTGTGATAAGAGACTCTTATTTTTCCTCTTCCATTCATTAATTATCTTCTATAGGTCTAATATGCCTTAGTTTTCTTAGATAACTAGGAACTGAAGAATAGGCAAACAACATGACAAGATTGAGAAACCTTCTAATGTGACAAGACTGCCCCCATCTCCTATACTTAAATAGTCTCTCTCTAGCTAAGAAGAGTCCTTGGTGTGGATTCTAAGACATTTTCATTTTCTTGATCTTTAATGGGCATAAAATAATATTCATTCACAAGGGTTGGCATGGTGTAACTAGGAATCATAGTCCAAGAAAGCCTCTAAGATGAATTTATCTTTATTTCTTAAGGAAGGGTAGGTGTAATTTTTAGGATACTTGGAACACAAGGAGGTTGAATATGGATAGGAGATGATGGATAAGATTACTTGGTTTGATCTCTTGATTCTCCCACCTCACTAGTCTATCTTACCACCATAGGATCAAAGTTCTCATTTCACATAATTCATCAGTCATAACATATTGATTTTCCTCCCCAAAGGATTCCCACTTTCCCTTTGACATATGAATTGACTTATTCATCTTCTCTATTAGGTGAAAAGGTATTACATCTCCAAATTATACTCCTTTATCCCACTTTCTCATTACCCCTTCATACTTTAGCATATTTTTCTTGAGTGCCAACAAGGGTGTGGTATGGGAAACATAATTTTGAGTTGGAATTGGAATAGTAAGAGGTGAGTATGACTGTTACAATATTAGTAAGGTAGATATTCTTATGTTTTTGGATTTATTTGGGGGAAAACATGAATATTATCATATTGATATGATTAATATGCTGGAACAAACCTTGCATCTTGATCAAGAGAGTATGAATATATACCAATTATGATGTTTAAGAACTTGAATACCATTACCAACTAATAAATACTTATATTAACCATTGGTTATTTAATAATAATGCCTCCAAAGTTTTATATGTTGAAGAAAATAACCAAAAAATCTTTAATAAATGATATCTCTAGTCCCATTAGGCATGTCAGAACTGTTATAGCCTAAATTTCCACCCTTAGAAGATTGTTCGAGCCACCTAAATTTGGGATAACATGTAGATAATCTTAGGTTGTGGGTGACCTTTAGGTTAATTTAAATCTCTATGGTAAAGGGTTGTCTCACCTTGATGTATCTTTTAGGCTCATTCACTAGTCTATCAACTTGTCAGGAAAAGAGAGAGAAACCTACTTTAATGGAGGTGATGCACCAAAATTAGTTGACCACTACCAATCAAAAACATGTTAAATTCAGCCATGAGACTAAATTGAAACAAACACAAATCCTAAACTACCTCTCTACATTAGCGCTTCATATGAAGGTTGTGAAAGACACTTGGAAAAGGAAGACTAATCAAGAGGTCATAAAATGACACTAATGAATAGTAAACCCATTAAACGTTCACATATCACTTAGACACTTCACATAAACTAAACATATGATTTAAAACTAAATATGAATGTTAGAAATTAAAAATGTACAAAGGAAGATAAGCTAATCACTTGACAAGATCAACTAGTCATCCACACACATTGAAACTACTCCAAAGAGGATGTAAAATCATAAGTTTCTCCTTGATCAAAGGCTTTAAAAGATGTTGGGACTCACCATACCCATGTGGAGGATCCATAACAAACCAAAAATAGAAGGTTAAGTAGAGAAATGAGAGAGAATAATAGAGAAGGGCATAGAAGAGAGCCATGACATGTGTCAAGTGAAGGTTACAATAAAGAAAAGAGTTTTGAAATTGTTTCATTAGGTCCTCAATTCCATGTGTTTCTCTCTTAGATATGCTTCGTCTCCTCCCAAATGGCATTGGAATTTTTCTCTTGTCCCATGAGTCATCACTTGAGGTCTTAAACTATCTTTGTCTTCAAGAAAATGCTTCTAGGCCTTTTTATATCCCATGACACTTTGTACACTTAGAATCTTTAGTTGTGGCTTCTACAGGATTCCCTAAAGTCCTTCTAGTAACTTATGGTATTCTTTAAACTTTCTTATGCTTCTCATGTTACTAATATTCTATGCCAAATTTGGCTTGCATAATGATCTCTCAATCTAACTTGTAAGAATCCCAACACTTGTCCATGATTAGATATGTTTTAAGGTGAATTTTAGACTGATATTTCAATCCTCTCAATATTTTACCTTTTCAACTCCTTTGGTTATACTTTCTACGCATTCTTCATACGATTAAAACTTGAATTTGATTTTTTCAAGCTACTAAAGCCTAGTATCTTGGATTTATCACCTATTGTACTATTATAATCACCTCACAAGAGTCTTTAATGGATTTACATATACCTTTAGAAACTATTTTTAGGGACACAAGCCTTCCTCCATTGGTTTGAGAACTTAACACATCTCAAACCCATGCAAACAAGAATGCAAAATGCCTCTCTAGACCATTTTCATACCTGAGTTCTTCCACACATGATAATGTCAGTCACCAAAGGTTTGCATGGGAGCCAAGGATGTCACTTAGGTGGTTATTTGGGTAAACCAAGCACATTTAGGTTGGTATAATGGCTCTTTTATCCATCGGGCCACTTTTTGTCTTCTGAGGAGCTCAAAACCTATTTCAATCCTTAAGGATTATTCATAGAGCTTAGGTCTCTAATTGTCCTCTTAATGCTGCAAGTTTAAATTATACTAGGCTACCCAACTCTCCATAGGAGCTTAAGATCCCGTGAAATCTCTCTATACTATATTAAGCAAGAAAAGGTAGTCTTTTGGGCAGAAAGATTACATTCTAAGACTGTGAAGGATGTTTTAGTCTAGAAATGTCATTTTGATACATGAGTCAGGTTGAAATTGACTTTTTTAGGTCCAAAAAACCTTATACTAAGTTTGTAAAACATATTGGATTGACTTCAACTCTATTTGTCTTTGAAACTTACCTTAGTGACATTGTTAAGGTTTTTAGGCCAAGAGACTTGTCTAGCCATAATGAGATTTTTTTCGTAATGTACTTTGTTGAATAATGGTCTGTACCCTTGTTGAAGTTTTTCTAATATCTCCCACACTAAAAATAAATAAATTCATCCTTTGACAAATGAAGACTTGAATTATATTCACTCTTTAGGTCAAGAGACTCATAGGTCTCCATTAGGCTTGTTAGTCCTGCTTTATTGTTAAGAGTATGTATTTCAGGTGTTTCTATCACGTATTCTAGTATTTTATTTAGCTTTTTTATCTTGTAGTGAGTTTTTCCTATGTGAGGATATCCCACATTAGCCAGCTCAACTAGTTTAGTATTTTCCCTTGCATATATATGCAAGTGCCTTCATTTGTACTAGTATGCTTTTATATGCTTCATTTTTGAATATATATGATTTGCCTTATTTTTTTTCATTTCATTTATGAAGCTTCCCTTATGATATTTTATTCCCAACACTTCAGATTCTAGGGTTATAATTTATTTACCATTCATAACATTATACCATAGCCGCGAAGAATTTGCAACCATCCTCTAGCTTGCAATTTACACAATTTTATTTCGCTTCCCTATTGTCACTGCTTCTTCCCTTTTCATAAAGAGGAAGCATAGAAGAGATGTGTATGAAAATATGTTGGTGCCATTTGGTGCCTCTTTTCAAAAAATTTGAAGATTTTATTATTTTTTGAATCTTTTGTTGCTACTGAATCAGTGAAAAGAAGTTGAAGAGAGGAGAGGAGAGTTCCATTTGGAGATTTTGATCTTGGTGTTGGAGAGTGGAGAAAGGAAGGATCTTGGCATCCTTATTCTAGCTTGCCACTTTGAGCCAAGGCATTGAAATGTATTGACATCTAGAAGAATGTATTTGAGTAATTTTTAGACTTTCAAGGGATTTAGATCTGTTCTTTATCATACTTAACACTAAAGTGTTTCTATTTTATTCATTTATGCTAAGTTTGCTTACAGTTTTTCAAATCTGTGTTGTTTTTTTAGTGATGAAGTGATGAAAACATGCATATTGTCATCCTTTTTAACCTAATTTTTAGATCTACCATAAAGTGGCATTGAAACCTAACCTTGGAATTGAAAAATTATAAGAGATCAAGAGTTTGGTTCAAATATGGTTGGCTTGGCATTGAAATTTGCTATAGTGTCATTTTCAGATGTGTTTTTTGGCCTTTTATGTTGAGATTTTCTTGGATGAGCATGGTAATGAACTTTTGTTAGATATTTTATTATATGTAGACCTATATTTGAGATTTTAAGGCTCTCTTGATTGAATTATTTACTGTTGCATTGAAAAAATTGAAGATCTTCTGATAGGCGTCTAAATTTGGAATTTTATTTCTGAAGTTTGGCATTTTTTCTGAAGTGTGGCATTGAAGAATGAAAAATAATTAAATAAAGAACTTTAATGTTTCATTTTTTAAGAGAGATATATTTACTTCTAAGCTGCAGATCTTAGCATTGTTTTTGGCTGATCGTTGGAAAAAGATAAGGCATCTTAATTCACTTTTGCTTAGAAATCACATTTTGGCATCATGTTCTTTTGAACTTTTGAGTTTCACCTGCTATGTAAAGATCAGATATGAGGCTCTAAGAGGAATCTAAAGCCAAAAACAATTGTTTTTTTTTCCATTATTTCCTCTTAAAACTAACTTTTCATTAAATTTTTGCTTCTACAAGGCTGAAGTTTTGCCTTAAGATGAAGTCCAACTTGTTTGCATGCGTATAAGGGTCACCCAACAAGTTATTTTTCACTTTAGTTGGATTTTTTAAGTTCATGGAAAAATTCTAGTTCCAATGAGTGGTTAGATGGATTTTTTTCATTTTGGTGACTAAAATATGTTTACAGTGTTTTTAATTATTTTGACCCTTTTATGAAAAATCGTAACACTTGTAAATTTTGAATAGTAACTCAAATTTGAGTCCTATTTTTCTTAAAGTGATTATTTTTATATTCTCTATCCATTGGTGTCATTAAATTGTAAAAAAACACTATTTTATTTATAAATTTTCAAAATATGGGGGTCCTATAATATAATCTTTCGAGGAGTTGTCTCGTTGCCAATTTTGTGTACCCTTTGTATTCTTTTTATTCTTGGTGACTAGTTAGCATGGATTATATTCTTATTGTTGAATATTGTGAGCCTTTGACTACACATAATTACCACACATGGAGACCTCGAATGGAAATAATCATAAAGAGGAAAGGATTATGGTACCTAATGAATGAAACACAACCATAGTCCACATGGGAATTTGAAAAAATTTAGCATCAATGTAAGTTTGAAGAATGTATGGGCTTGATTGGGGGATATGTGGGTGATAGTCTCCTTTTTAATTTTAATGGGTGTGATTGTCCATTCAAAATGTGTACTAAGTTAAAGGGTTTATTTGGAAAAGTATACCACTTAAGAGCAATGCAGCTCAAAGTGGAGCTTACTTCACTAAATCCAGATAACTTTGCTTCCATTATAGATTAACTCACAAAGTTTAATTATTTATTGACATAGTTAAAGGGGAGTGGATGAGATAAAAAGGATGAAGACTGTGTATAGCTAATCTTGTCTAAGTTAAGTGGCCCATTCTAGATCTTTGCTTCTACCTTTTTATCTAGTATGGATACATTAGGTACCGCATTCAAAATACCATATTTAGAGTTGCTTTGTGAGAAATGCATTAGGGAAGAATCAAAATTATCTCACCTAGAGTTCTTCTACCTCTCAAAAAGCATTAATGAGTTCACATTTTAAATCTAAGGGAAAAACTAAGGGTAAGAAGAAGAACACTCCTCTTCCACCTCAAAATACACCTAACCCCACCAAAACTTCTACATATAAACCCAATTCATATTCAAAATCCAAGAATAATTCTAACCTATCTTGTTCCTATTATGGGGTGACTGGTCATGAAGAGTCTAGGTGTTTCAAGAGAATGTAAACCTTAGAGGATGTTATTAGGAAAGACAAGATCTCTATCTCCAATCCTTCACCATCTCATGAGCATGGGAAAACACTTAATGTTGTCAGGAGATCATAGTTTCCTATTTTAGATAGTTTGGTTCTCGATTTTGGTGCTTCACACCATATGACTTCTATCAAAAAGTCCTTTATATCTCTTGGTCTGAATTTTATTTCCAACATTAAGGTTGGATATTCTTCTTTCATTTTTTGTTAAGGGTAAGGGTGACATATAACTAGATGGTGGTTGTGTCAATGAAGAATTATATGTTCCAAATATCACAACCAATATACTTTCAGTGTATCCAATTTTCTATTTTGGTTAGGTCAATATAGTGACTTTTACACCAAAAGGTGTTGAATGTTGAGCTTTGTTAGAGACATACACACTTATTACACATGGTGTTTTTGATCATAGTTCTCAACATTACTATTTTTAGGGTTTTGATGATACTCCTCATTTAGGGATGTGTTTAGTTTCTCATGCAGATTCTGAGAGTAAGCTTTGGCATGAGAGATTTGGACACCTTAACTACAGATATTTGAAGGAGTTGAGCACTCATAGTTGGGTATAGGGTATTCCTATAGTTTTATGTCTTGATGGAGTTTTTCCTAGTTGTGCATTGGGGAAATAACACTAGGATCCATTTCCTAAGGGTATGTCCATGAAATATTATTCACCACTTGGGCTTGTGCATAGTGACTTGATTGTCTTTCCTACTCCTTTTAAAGTAGATATGCATGTACTTACCTATATTGACTATTTATTGAGGTGTACATGGGTTTATTTCCTCAAGTAAAAGAGTGATGTCATTTCACACTTCAAAGTATTTATGTCTTTGGTGGAGAAATAGTCATCGAGTCAAATCAAAAACCTTCATACAGATAATGGGGGGAGTAATTTAGTTGAGATTTCACTAGTTTTTTAGTAACCCATAGTATAATTTACTAGCATTATGTTACACATACTTCACAATAAAATGGCTTAGTAGAGAGGAAGAATTGAACTCTTAAAGAGATGGCTAATTTCTTGATCCATTCAGATAATTTGCATCCTATCTATTGAGTAGAGGTAGTTACTTGTGTGAACTACATTCAAACCCACACCCCACATCAAGTAATTGAGCATATGACTCTGGAGGAGGCCTAGCCTAGATCCAAGACTGATGTCTGATATTTCCAATTATTTGGGAGCCTTGCTTGGGTGTTTTTACTAAATAAGAAAATGAAATCATTAGACAATAAGAGAAAAACTTTTATTTTTGTACAGTATTGAAAGGACATAAGATCTTATTGTCTTTTAGACCCTCATACTCATGATGTTCATTTTCAAAAACATATATAGTTTGATGAGCATTTCACATATCATGACTCTTCATATTATTCCATGACTTCTTCTTTCCATGATTCACCTCCTTCCAAAAGTGACATACAACTAGATGGTGGTCACATCAATGATGCATTATGTGTTCCAAACATAATCATCAATCTAATTTTAATGTATTAGATTTGATATTTTGGTTAGGGAAAAATAGTTAATTTCACACCAAAAGGTACTGAAGTTCAAGATTTACTAAAGCCACACACACTTATTACATAGGGTGTTGTTAATCATAGGTCTCAACTTTACTATTTTTAGGGTTTGAATGATACTCCTCATTTAGAGATGTATTTTTTTTCTCCTATAGATTCTGAGAGTCAGCTTTGGCATGAGAGATTTAAGCACCTCAACTATAGATATTTGAAGGTGTTGAGCACTAATAGTATAGTATAAGGTCATTTGATAGTTTCATGTCTTGATGAAATTTTTCCTAGTTGTGCATTGGGGAAGCAACACTAGGATCCATTTCAGAATGGCATGTTAATGAGAGATTCTTCACCACTTGAGATTATGCATAGTGATTTGATGGTCTTTCCTACTCCTTCTTTCAATGGAGCTATGCATGTAGTTACATTTATTGACTATTTATAGAGGCATACATGGGTTTATTTTCTCAAGTAAAATAATGATGTCATTTCTCATTTCAAACTCTTTATGTCTTTGGTCAAGAAATAGTCATCGAGTTACATAAAAAATCTTCATATAGATAATGGGGGAAGTACTTTAATTTAGAGTTCACTAGTTTTTAAGTAACCCAACATATTATTCACCAACATTATGTTACACATACTCCATAGTAGAATAGTATAGTAGAGAAGAAGAACTAGACTCTAAAAAACATGGCTAATTTCTTGATGCATTCATGTAATGTACACCCTATCTATTGGGTAAAGGTAGTTAATTATGTAAACTACATTCAGAACCACACACCAGATCAAACACTTGAACATATGACTCTGGAGGAGGACTGGTTTGGATCGAATCCTAATGTTTCATTTTTCCAAGTCTTTGGGAGCCTTACTTGGGTGTTTCTACAAAGAATAGAATGAAATCATTGGACAAAAAGACTAAACCTTTGATTTTTGTAGGGTATTGTGAGGGCATGAGAACTTATCATATTTTAGATCTTGATACTCATGATGTTCATTTTCAAAAACATGTACATTTTGATGAGCATTTCATATCTCATGACTCTTCATCTTCTTCCATGACTTCTTATTCTTTCCATGATTCACCTCCTCTCAAGGACTCATTCTTTGAGGAGCTAGTTCAGGAGATTCCTCAAGAGGTTATAGAGGATGAGGATATTATTCATATTGATGTTGCCAATATGCCTTGGTGATATCATACTCTAGTTGCAAAGGCAAAACCATTTACATAATATATTCTAGCTAATCGAAATCATCATTCAAATTCTAAAGGTACTAAACTTTTATGTTAGGCATTCTTTAAGAATATACAGTCCTTTTCATAGCCTCATTGGGATGATGCAATGACATATGAGTATTCTTAATTAATGAATAATCACACTTGATAGTTGGTCACTCTTCTTAAGAGAATAAATTTAGTCAAGAACAAATGGATTTATCATACAAAGTATGCAGTTGAGGGGTCTATTCACAAGTATAAAGCACATGTTGTTGTAAAGGTATTCTCTCAAGTTGAAGGTAGTGACAAAGTTGAGACTTTTGTGACCATTACCAAGATGGATTCTATTTTCCTTGTAATTTATTTTGCTACAACATAAGGTTGGCTACTATATTAGATGGATGTTAAGAATGGTTTCTTCCTGGAGACTGGCATGAGTAAATTATATGGAGCAACATGTTGGGTTTGTTCATGAATATTCTCTTGTTTATCAACATAGGAGATCCCTTTATGGTATCAAATAGAATACTCAGGATTGATATGAGAATATGGATTAATTTATTCTCTTCATTAGCTTTGTTCATTGCCACTTTAACCCCATAGTCTATATTCAACATATTTGGGAGGACATTCTTATTCTAGTATTTTATGTTCAAGATCTACTTCCCATAAGTAGATCCTCATCTTAGATTTAGACTATTTAGTAGGCACTTTCAACATAGTTCAACATGACATATCTTTACCTTGTGCATTTATTCCTTGGTTTACATAATTCACAATCAGATACAAGGATCTATTTGAGTTCATAGAAATACACACTTGATTTACTTCATCATTTTGTCATGGATAATTACAATATAGTCCTCATTTTTAGTCTGGAGTGACTCTCACTACCTCTTGTACTACTCCACTTTGTGATCCTACATTGTATAGGTAGATGGCTAAGAGTCTTATGTATTTGACACATAGTCACCCCAAAATTTGATTTACAATTGGGCTTGTATCTAGGTTTTCACATGATGCTTATGATATTCATTGGTAGGATTAAAAGAGGATTTTTAGATATATACAAGTAACTACTCATTTTGGATTACATCACACTAGGGTTTATACTCAGTTAGTTGAGTAAAATGATTTAGATTGGGTAGGTTCTCTTAATTTTATATTGGTTCTTCACCTACTTATTGGTAATGAAAAAAGAAGTAATCTATTTCAATTTAATATATATAACTTGAGTAAATGGAAGTAACTATAGTGGGTCAATAGCTTCGTGGGCCTCATCAGTTGTTGATAGAGTTTAGCTTCATGCAGGATTCACCTACTATACTTTGGTATGAAAACTAAAGTGTAATCTATATATCTTGAAACTTAATTGATAATTAGTATACCAAGCACATTTAGGTACATATTAACATCATTCATCAACATATTTAGGATGGAATTCTTAGCTTGGAGTACATTTTGAATTAGTAATGGGTTGAAGACATATTTATGAATCCTTTTACATCACCTCATTTCCTTGAGTTGCATTACATGCTTAGGGTTTTATAATTTATCATTGGAGGTTTTTCATGAGGACATCTTCCATCTTAATATCATGGATATATATTATACATGAGTACTTTATCAGTCCTAGTTGTTGGGACTCATACTATGAATATGCAACTATTTATTTTTTGGTTTTTGATATCCCCTAGCTTTACTTGAGGGGGGTGTTAGAGTATGTATTTCATGTGTTTCTCTCACATTGGATAGTATATTATCTATCTTTTCATCTTGTAGTGAGTTTTTTCTTTGTGATGCTTTATCCCACATTGACCATCTTAACTAGTTTAGTATTTTGCCTTGCCTATATATGCAAGTGCCTTAATTTATACATGCATGTTTTTATATGCTTAATTTATAAATATATATGATCTACCTTGTTTTTATATTTCATATCTATAGCTTTCTTTGTGATGTTTTGTTGCCAATACTTCATATTTTAGGGTTGGAATGCCTTTACCATTCCTAACATTTACTTGTTTTGGATTATTTAAGATCTTTGGGTATTTGCTTTCCTCTTGAAGGGTTCTAAAACTCTTTCTCCACATTCAATTATATTGGACACAACTATATCAAGTCTTACCCTTTCTTATCCATCAGTAAAAGGTGACCAGTTCTCCTTATATTCACCATATAGGCTTGCTTTGGCCAAGACATGAACATTAGGCCTTTTTGAGCTCTTTCCTGCATTCTAAATGGATCTCATAAAAATATATGTCCTTATACCACTTATAATTTTATACAAGCTCTTTAAAACTTATAATCATTCACAACTATCTTCCAATGCAAAAAGACACCTTGCACATAGTCTACCTAGGCATGTATGTGAGTTTTAGACCTCTAGGCCTACAATAGGATTTTCAATAGGTATTTAGATCTTTTAAGGACATCATCTCACTAGAGCCACTACATATAGAATTTTCATCTGTCTTATAACATTTTCAATTCATCCTTAATTCAATATTGTACTTTTTAGCCATATTTTCTAGGTAGGCCTATTTACTAGATGCCTAGGCTGAGAAAGGTCATTTAAGAGTAAAAGAGCATGTAATGTTCATTTTTCATTATAAAAGGGTCCTCAATACTTTAAAAATTTGGAAATGGTATATATATATATCCCTATTCATATGGTCCTAACTTCAATTTTCATAACTTTGCATCCCTACCTATAGGTACAAATTTGGTGTAAGCTTGTACTATATCAGCCTTCTTAAGCCTTTTTACATATCTATTTATGTATCTACCCCTTAATGATTTTTTTTAGTTTTACTACCATTTATTCAAGGCTTCATGGGCTCAAAAAAGTCCCTCCTTTTTGTTCAAACACAAAAAACACCTTTACCTTCACCTTTATGCCTATAACCTATCAACCTGATATTTGTAATATAGGCCTTGTAAATTATATTTTATGTTATTAAAATGTATTATAAACTTAATTTGGAGTGTCACATGTCTTTGATCAGGTGAGATACCATCCAAAACCTGAAGAGTGTTACATTACCCTTGTAAACTATGAGGGCACACTTATACAAGCTTGGCAATATGAAGCATTAGGACCTGATGAAAATGAGATAACTTTTTATAAATTCTAAATAAGATGAATGAGGTATAGATACACCATTATAATTCATCAACCAAAACTTTTGAACATAAAACCTCATAGATAATTCATGATCCTATAATAAAAACCTATAAATTTCCCTTCCATTAAAAATACCTCTAATGGATGATCTGAACAACATGAAAATGCTTTGAAATGATCTTAGAATATTGATAAGACCATGTGGGAACCTGAAACAACTTATTATAATAACAATGAGTTCACAAATTCACTTGAGAGACCCAAAACTAACCCTGTCATGGTTTGATAGTGTATTTTGACCCCTTAGCTTTTTAATGATTATCCCTCCCTGGTTAGGTGCCTTAATAGACATCATGCCCATAACCCTAGGTAGATACTCATTTTTACTCAGATTTATTATTACATACATTGATTACATCTATCTTCACATCCTTTTGAAATTCTAGACATGACATACATCGTACATTAAAAATTTATACTTAAATCATATTACATATTAATGTTATGTATATAAATTATATTGGACTATCACATAGCTATAATATATGCTCTGGTTAACACACATTTTATAGATCTTTTTATTTTGTGGATAGTTATTACACAGGTTCAATAACTCCACTCAAAAGAGTTTCCATTCACATGGATTTATCACAGAGATCACGCTCTTATATTGTACTCATAGTATAATTTTCAACACATAGGCCTAGTTTTAAAAAATTAGACACAAGTAAACACAGTGGGAAAATAGTGACTCATAAAGCAATATAGTGACATAGAATCTAGACCAGAGGGACATTAATGCCTAAATGGGGATACTAGAACCACATGGAGTTATTATCCAAGTTGTGGTGATAATATTTAGTAGCCTTACTTTCCATATAATTTAGATTGGTCAGAATAGTACAATAGGTACAATATAAGTTTGCATAGATTCAATTATAGATTTATTAGTTATACTCAATTTTACTCAAGTTCATACTAGTTTAGCTCAGATATATATCCCTTTTCTTAGATTTTAATCATAATGTGTGGCATGATCATTCTCATATTCATCTGAAATATCTAGATATAATTTATTACAACTCAGTCTAGAATCCATATACTCAGATATCAGATTTGGGAGCATGTGTGTGGCACATTGTTCCTATATGTTCAGTTACATATCGATTGATCATATGGAATGAAAAATTCCTTGTCATTCTCTACACTATATACACGTAACATCATATTTTAGGTTGTCATCAGTTTCATGCTTACTCCATCTACACTGATTGGCATTCTCAAGTGGTCGAAAGCTACCTAATGTACCTAAGTGGCCATAAAGCTAACATACATAGTTAGACATACTTATTTAGATATTTACATCACTTCACACAGTTTAGTTTTAGATGCATCTACTACACATGGGTGGGCAATGATGGATTCACAGCGTAATGGAATTGTTGAGACACCCACATGAGAGGTTTGGATAAACTATCAGTCTAATACAAACTATTCATATGTTAGGATCCAACATGTAAGGGTGGGAAATGATGGTGTCAAAAATGGATTGAGTTCTTAAGCCACCCACACATGAGGATGTAGAAAGCTATCAACTTAGTCCAATTTATTCATCAATTGATCACTATATACATGCACACATAAAGATTGTCACAAGATTCATGCCTTTTCAGGACATGTATTAGATCATGCTTCACATACTCATATCCAACTTCACATATTCACTTCCTAGGTAAGTGTAGGTACATTTTTTTCATTATCCTAGTCATTTCACTTTGTTTCATTTCTAACATAAAAGGGTGGGGGGGAGGCCTAGATGGAAATCATATGAAAAATACCTATTTAAACATGAAACAAGATGAGCATAAATAGTGATATCAATCCCTATTCTATGCTGCTTATGCATACTATGATCTAAAGTAACCCTAAGCTCATATTTTCCATGTTTCCAACCTCAAACACACTCAAAGCACTCAAGTCCATTATTATACTAGCATTACTTACAATCTCACCAACACTTAAGTGGAGATAACTACATTGGGATTAATCCATCTTCAAAGTATTGGTATGTATAAAACACTCTTCTTAATAGGGTGTTGAGCATGTCCAAACTATCCCAATTATGAACACATATTTTAGCTCATATGCTACCTACATGGAGGATTAGGTTTTGCACCATAAATTAGCAATTATTGGAATAATATAGAGTTTTGTAATTCATGCACATAGGAACAACCCCAGAAATATAGACATAGGTGCACCTATAAGCTCAAAAATGTCTTCCATAGAGGACACTAGGACAATTATCAAGAAACTAGAACCACATGACACTACTGTCTAATTGTGATCCTACTATATAGGAGGCGTTATGACATAGGTGTTGTTATTGGTGGAATTTGTGGAGAGGGTGTTTAAAATTTATTATTACTTTCATTTTTTAGTTGAGGGATGAAATTTTCTTCATTGTTTATTTCCTCATTATATGTTTCCATGAAATTTTATTCATTGTTAATTTCATCATTATTTATTTCCATGAAATTTTCTTCATTACTAGGGGATAAATCATCATACATAGACTCATCATTAATAAAATAAAAAACTTTATACTTTGAATGTGAAATTTTAACACTATCTAATTCATTATTATCAATTTCATCATTATTCAATTCATTACTATCAATTTCATCATTATTCAAGTCATTATTATCAGTTGGCTTATTATCTATGGCATTTGGTTCATCAAGATTAGTGTTTGTACTTTGACTAAAATGATGTAATTGTATTCATACCTTGTTTTTCTCTCACCTTTGATAATTACTCTTGTGTTTTGTTCTTAAACTTCTTCTTCTTTCTCGAACATGATCCATCACCCATTGCAAAATTCATATCTTTTCAAAGGTGAGGTCAAATAAAGTACTTGAAAAGTAGGAAGAGAATTTCTATGGGGATAAAATTATTGATTTGGGTTTAAAAACATTGTTTAAAATCACATTTTATCTATATAATAAATAATGTGTATGCATTATAATTCATATTCATTATTGATACTACATTTTCATCCCACACGATTATGAAATAAGACCATCATATGATGTATTTGCCTCTTCAATTAGCCTAAAGTGAACTGATTTATTTGACTTAGTCCCAATTAGGTTCAATTAGCCCATTCATTTTATTTATTTCCACATTAAGCTCAATTAGACCCAAATTAGATTCAATTACTCAAAATTGGGTTTAATTTTCCCCTAGTTGATGTCAAGTAATCAAAACTAGATTCAATTATTCCAAATTAGATTCAATTAGTCTAAATTAGATTCAATTAGCTCAAATTATATTTAAAATTATTCCAAATAACATTTAATTTATGATAAAAATAGGTTTTATGTCCAACACATGTCACAAAACATGGGCTAATTTATCCCCTTTAATCACATTATAGACTCACATTTAGGTTCAATAGTTTTAAATTGGCCACAAATTCCTTCATGTTTGCATTTTAATAAAATTTGGATCAGATAAGCCATATTTTTCATAGATTATATAATTAATTAAACCATAAATCTGGTTCATGGGCTCAAATTTTCCCAAATCACATCATTAATTGCACCAATTGACTAATTGGATCAATTCAAGACATAATCAAACTCAATTTTACCCAAATCATACTACTCTTGTCATTAAGTTGAAGGGGTTCAAATTGGCCTCAAATGCCTCTTCTATTCAATGAATCAAATCTTTTTTTCATTATATATGATCACATTAGGGTTAATCTCACTAAAAATTACATCCTATACTTCATGTATATGTTCAACTAGTTCAGATTAACCATAATTTCCTTCATGTTTGCATTTTTGATAAAATTAAGGTTTAGGGTTTAAGACTTAAGGTTATAATAATTGACTAATTAATTCAATATGTAAGGTAATATGATCTAATTCATTCACAAATCACATCTTAGACTCATAAAAATAATTTCAATGGGTTCACATTGGCCCAAATTACCTTCATAAAAGTGTATCTATGATGAAATTAGGGAACTTAGGGGTTATATTTGTCATAAAATTAGGGTTTAGGGTTTTGTGTAACATGTTTGTATACATGTGATGAAATTAGGGATAAGGGAGCTATATTTTTGATAAAATTAGGGGTTAAGGTCAACATGTCATGATACATGAGCTAATTTAGCCCCTTTAATCACATAGTAGACTTGCATTTAGGTTAAATAGATTCAAATTGGCCACAATTGCCTTCATGTTAGAATTTATAATAAAATTAGAGTCATTTAAGCCATATGTTTGATATATTATACAATCAATTGGGCCATAAATTTGGTTTAGGGGCTTAATTTTGCCCAAATCAAGTCCCTACTTTCCCCAATTAACTAATTAGATCAATTCAAGAAAAAATGGAACTTAATTTAGCCTTCAATCATACCATGATCTTGTAGTTACATTTAAGGGGTTCAAATTAGCCTCAAATTCCTCCTCAATTGAATGAATAACCTCTTTAGTTCATTATATATGATGACATTCTATAATTAATTTCAATCCAAATCATATCATGTATATAATTTAAAATAAGTTCATGTGGATACTTTTCACCCTAATTGCTTCTATAATTGAACCAATTGACATTTATATTCATTATATATATGATGCTCCCTTTAATTTTATTGAGATCAAAACCACATCTATAGATGTAAAACATGAATTTAATTATTCTTAGCTTCAAGCTATGATGAAATTTGAGGTGATCAACCTCCAAATAACATTTTATAGTCATTAAAATAGCCCAGATTTCCTTCAAATTCAACCATGTTTGATTATTTTATTTTTATTTTTTATGACATTGGGGTTGACATCTTAGTCTTGAACAAAGTATTGATGTCTCATGTTTGGCTTAGGTTGTACGTTAAATATTATCATTATATTATCAAATTAAAACATTTTCATCATATCTTCATGTAACTTATTAATTGAAGCCATAGAGCCTATCAAAATATAATTTCATCCTTTTTGTGGTAGTGTATATATGGGAAAGGTACCAATAGTGACCTGGACCTACTAATAGTCAAAAATGATTTTTTTTTAAGGTGTGCTCCATTGATGGAACATATATTTGTGTGTAGAAATACTAAAGTGAATTATAGGTTCAAACTTTAGTATCTTATATACTTTTTCAACATTTAATCTATAATATTTAAATGAACCAGTCACATCTTCATGAGTAAGAGTCAAGTATTAGGATTCTGATGCACAACTAGATTGGTACTCCAAAGGTTAAGTTTTTGTCATAGGTTTAAAAAATGAATTTTGGACCTCTCATGATAAAATTGGTTATATCATAATACATATAATGAGTTATACCTTAAAACCTCAATTATAAGTATTTAAGTCAACATATTAAAATGGGTAAATTTTTTGAAGTCTAATGTGATACCACAACACCTTAATTCACTATCTAAAGTGAGGGACATTTCCCCTATAATTATACACTTCACTTTACAATTGAAACTGTCATGATACAACACTATTAGTGAGCTCAAGAACATAGATATAATTAAAAATATGTACCCATAGAGCAAATTTGTATTTTTAGTGATATGAACAAATAATGCATATGAATTCTAATATGTACATGTTATGGTAAGTTTTAATTCAAATCCCAAGCCTTTTGGATCACAAATGGCTTGGATTTTGGAGCTAAAGGCTTGGACCTAACAATTGATAGCTGAGTTTAAGAGTTATGATAGAAAACAAAAAAATTAAATTTCAATCGCCAAATACACTATGGCTTTCAACAAAAAAAATTAAAAATTATTACCATGACAATGAACATGTTATCATCTTTCCAAATATATGATTCTTATAATTTTTGAACAATTTTAAGAGTTCAAATTATGTTGATTTCTAACTATACCTTTTTTAGGCTACTACATACCATAAATATGCATGCCTATTTGTGTTTATGTAATTCTTTAAAATTGATCCAAATGAGAAACAAATTATATGGTCAAAAATTAGGCTTAAATCTACACACATTCAAGAAAAACAATTTTATTTTTTTGAGGTAGTTGGTGGGGGCAGGGGGGTCCACATGGCCAACTATCCATTTTTTTTCAATTTTTAGGATCTATTTAATTTCACAAATAATAAAAAAATATTCATTGAAAACATATTTTAAAAAAAAATTCGGAAACTAAAATATATTATCTAAATATTCACCAAATCGTTATTAAAAATAGTAAACGATGCTTAAAAATGATGGGTCACATGGTCGTCTATCTAATTTGTTTTAAAAATAAATTGGAGTTCATATACAAATTCTAGATGTTTGACCTAGTACTACTTAACCATTTTTTAAAAAGAATTATGTTTTGTAAAATATATTAGAAATAATACAGTTCATGTTCTTATACCATATTCAAATTTTGAGTGTAGCCATCTCAAATTATTCACATAAGTTCATATTTTTTGAAATTTCAGGAAAATCATGTCCACAAGTAGGCCCCTTTTAGTCCCCCAAGTTTGTGCACTTACTCTAATTGTTTTTCTTCCATCAACCAAAAATATCTATGAATAATAGAATTCCCCTAAGCACCATGGCCCAGTTTACCATTACACCATTCAATAATGGTTTTTACATCAGTCAAAACAACATCATCTTCAAACTTCAACACCTATCTTGCAGTGGCTTTTTTTACACATGCTCAAGCACCATCATACTCCCATTTTCCACATCCAACCTCAATGAAACTCTAAATATGTTTTATGCTAGTGGTAAAGTGTATCCTACTAAAAAAGTAAAACATACGTTAATTTTTAAATTATGATTTGCAATTGTCTGACTAAATTATAATGTTGATTGAAGGTAATGTTCATCTTAGTCAACTTTCCATAGAACATCTCAAAACAACCTTGTATGTACTATGTATAATTTGATTGATCATCACTGACATAGAATTGGTACTCCCTTTATATTGTTTTATCTTGATAAATAATAGTAGGTGCATGCATGAATGTTATATGCACAAACATGGAAATATGTATTGAGTTGTAATACTATAACTCAACTTCCATTTTTTATTTAATATGTCATTATCAGCAAAGTCAAAAAAATGAAATGATGGAATTAAGTGGGAATGTGTCCTTTCTTAACTTAAAATGTTCATCCAACCATTTATCCCTATATGTGTGCTTTGCATACTCGTAAATATTTTCCTCCTTGAATTCGACCATAAATTTTGAAATGGGTATTTATTTTATACCAAGCTCGTAACTTTTAGATTCTTTATCATCTTTTAATTGATATATCATATATTTTTATTTGTTCAAACCAAATAACTACTATCCAACAACACATGCATTCTTCTCATGGATACATTTTTTTAGTTTTGGAAATCCACCACAAATGTTGTAATTTCTATCCAAACATGTTTTGTTATAATTTTTTTTATCCATTTGGTCTATCACAAAAAATGGTTAGAATAAATTCCCTTGCTTATTTTTGTATAACTTGTATGACACACACCTTTAAAATATTGTTAATATGTAAAGTATAATTTATATAGGAAAAATATCATCGTGCATTGAAAATTCAACATGTTTCCTACACCAACAAGTGGTACATGTGTGATTTATTTTTAAATAAAATGGTTTGGTCATCTCAAAATATATTTGAATAATATAAATTTGTGGATTTTATTCTAAAAACATAATATTATAATTATGTTTGGGTCATATCCAAAAAATGTTTTATATGTAATTGATGGTTATTAGAACCAACTCTTATATTCACTACATCTCTTATATTGGATGAAACACTAATATTATCATTCCAAAATTGTGCAAATAATTCTCTTAGAGAATTGGATATAGTCTTGTCCTTTCATGGAAGTATACTAAACAATGTTCAAATCTCATTAGTATTCGCATCATTAAGTCATTTATGTATTCCAATTGCATTCATTATTATTTTTCTATTTATGTTTAGTGCTCAGCTAGTTTTTAAAATCAAGGATTTTCTCCATATTTCATCACTTATTACACAAGTTTTAATTATGTGTCAGGTAAAAGTAAAATATTTTTTTTGTGTTTTCATTCCTACAATATGATATACATTCAACATTTTCATTATTTTCACTATCAAATTGAACCATGATCAATGAAACAATGAAGCTTGCATGATGAACATGTATGGAGAACTTGCATAGAATCTTAAAACCCTAAAGAGAAAGAAACTTGTCTCACTAAAAATACATTTATAAATATCATTTTGCATTAGCCATAAAATCAATAGGAGAGGTACATTTATAGGTGAATGTTTGACAAGTCCCAACAACCTTATATATTTTAGATAAACTTTCACTAATGATCTAGACTAACCTAAGAAAGCTAAAATAGATCATGTAGACAAAACCTAATGGGGCAAAAGTCTAAAAAAAAACCTCCCTAATCATATCTTAGGTGGGTAAAATTATTATAACCTATAAATGAAGATTTAAGAAGTACCCAAACACAATCCAACTTTTATAAAGCATGGAAAAGGAGAAAACTTGTAGGATAAAAATCTTCAAAAAAGATTAAAGTGAGAAATAGTGCATGCTCTATGATGTTGGGTACAACTGAGAATGCATCTATAAGTAAGAGAAATAGATCACATAGAGAGGATAACTAACAAGTCTCCATAGAATATGTTAAAGTTTCCTACGTTAGAGATCACAAAATGATTAATGTTGTTGATGAGATCCTCTACCTGAAGACTGAAGAAGCTTCATCTACATCAAATGATATTTTTCCTTTACCATAAGAAGAACATTAATGGTGTACTATAATTATACCCATTATATAGTTGAATATGATAGAGTAAAAAGTAAAAAAACACTCTGAGTAAGGTCCAAAATAAAAGTATGTCATAGATGTGGGAAGATCATGTAAAAGAACTGAATGTAATGCCACTAAAGTGAACCTATTAAAATAAGAATCAATGAAGAGTGGATCAACTTGGAATAGTGAATGGGCCCACCAAGATCATAATATAACTCTAACCAATGAATTGTACTCATGCATAATAAGAGGGCCAACTTCTTTATGCAATGATGGTGCAATGGAAGTAATGGCTAAAATAGATTATTAAATTCAATATCCCTAAGGAATAGACTACCCAATGTCTAATTAGTCCTAAATTAATAAACCTACATCCTATAATGTCAAAAGTGGACCAGAGGTAGGTGGATCAAGAAATAACTCCTCAATATCTATAAGTTGACAATGAGATGGTAGAGGTGTGTCCACATCACTATTGTAGTCATTTGTGCTAAAAGAAGAGACCTTAGTCTTAAAAATGTGATCAAGATTATAAGTGTAATCAAGTACATGTGAGTTTGTTAATGTCTTGGAATAGTGAGTGTAGGAATATCCATGTGAAGTGGAGAGCATGGCTCATCAACCCTCGAACTTGAAGAATAGACAATAAATGAATCACATGGATCCATAGATTGAATATACAAAGGAGTATAAGAATCATAGATGCTCTCATAAGGTGTACTCTCACTGAAAATAATATGTTCCTCTAAATTATTAATTTGTGATGGCTTTGGTTGAGTAACATCATACACATGAATGAAAGTAGAATCTATAGTAAGACAACTGATGCCCGATAGAATCTCATCCTATAGTGGTAACTTGATAAAAGGAAGATAATTATCCACCATGGATTTGATTCCATAATAAATATTATTATGAGGTGAGAGTACAATTGTCTCAGAAGAGATAATAAGAAGTGGAGGAGGATGTGTGATGTAAATGTCAACAAGATCTTGGAAAAAAGACTCAAATATGTTCCAAATAGTTTTGGGGCACATATAGAGATGCACATGGTGATGTTTATCCCATGAAACATACAACAAAAGGGTATCATGAACCTTGTAACAAGTATTGGCCCACTTTATGTACTTGTCATGATTAGTGGGACCAAGAATCTACCTATATAGAAATGGAATATGATTATTTATTTATTTTATTATTTTTATTTTCTTCATTATTAAGTTTTTGAATGTTGTCTAAATGTGAATAAAACTCCCAAATTCAAAATAACGAGTCTCCAATATAAAGGATGACATTAGGCATTTTATATCTAGCACTTACTACTTTAGCACATTAGACATAATAAAAATTAGTGAATAGTATAGCTATATAATTTATATTTCTCTTGTATAATTATTAGTTAAAATCTATATTTTCCCTGTCAAAGTAGATTTTCCCTATCATTCTAAACCCTTGTTATTTAGGATCTACACACTTGACTGGCAAAAATAATAAAATATTTGGTGAAGCTGACTTACTTCAGACAAACCTAAAATATTGGCTACAATTAGGGTTATTGCTTAATTATTTTGTGCAAAAATTACTTTACAAATTTCTGATTTTGTAATTAATTTTTTTGCAATTATTATATTCAAACATATTTTTAGAATTTAAATTATAGTCATAAATTTGAAAATTTCTAAAATGCTAGCTCAAAACCCTAGATTCCTAAACTAGGTCGTTAACCTTCAAACCACTCATCATTGTAATTTTAAGAAATTAATTTCAAAATTTTTGAAAATTGTTTAGATAGTCACAAGTATTTTCAAAATTTCCATATTAATACTTATTATTGCATTTATTTACTTAATGGTACTTCTTCATATATTTTTTGGTGAAAGAAATAAAATGGTCATTAAGTCACTTCTTCCCTCTCATCCCATAGATAAATTTATTAATTTTTTGCATAATTATGATAATGAGTGGAAAAATTTGAAAAATTGCACATTAGCTAAAAATGTGTAAAATGATTTTATTTACAATGAATATAATTACTATTTTTACAATGAGTAATATTATCATGCATATAAAAGTGATAGAGAAGAAAAAGTAGATGCATATTCTCCTCTCAAACCTATCTCTTTCATCCCTTCTTCTAAATAAAATATTTTTGATAAATGGGAAAAATACTTCTCACCTCATTGTCCTATGTACAATGCACAAAATGAAAAAAATAGTCATGAACTACAGATGAACCTCTAATAGGTGCTAATTTGCTTTCATGTGAACCTAATCTCTATCTCTCTTTTGCTACTATTATGTTCAAAATACAACAATATAAATTCAATAGAATCAAATTACCAAATCATAGTTCAAATGATTCATTTCATGCTCTCAACTCTACTTTATCCAAAGAATGTTCAAACGATAACTCTCTTACTCTTACTTATCATACTACAAATGAAGAAAATGCATACACTCCATCCATGAATAGCAAAGATACACATGATATTATATATTTTAATGATAACTGATTACATATTCGAAAGGAATTAAATTCTTATCTTACACTTCTCCCTAGCAATGATGGAAGTGATAATGAGTATGATAGTGAACATGAAAATGAATATCAGAATGAAAGTGAATACAAAAATGATAATTTAAATTAAACTATTTCAAATGAACAAAATTCAAATTGTGATAATGCATGGAATAATGATGACTATTATACATATAACAAAGAAGAAAATGCATCTCATGCTTCTACCTCTTCTCTAACTCCTCTCAAATCTAATGCATGTCAAAATGTTGCTCCTACTTTTATTCATAATTCCATTCAAAATAATGCATATGATAATAATAATAATAATAATATCACATCCTCTATTAGATTAGCATGTGATTGACTAAAATAAAAAATACCAATGAATCTCTCAAGCCACACCTCACTATAGTAGAGCCAAATTCTCACTCTTCACCTAAAGAGAATGGTAGCCCACATCCCTCTAGTAAGGTCCAAGTTATCATTACTACCAAGGTTTAAGTGAGCACACCCCCTCTTTATGATCCAATTGAAAAATGTATCATTCCCATGGGTAAAATTAAAAATCAACTTCTTCAATGATTAAATGAACCACTTCAAGATACTATTGTACCATCCTAGGAGATCATCTCTTTAATGCATGCAGTTGTTGAGTTACAACAAAAAGTACATCTCCTTACCTTGGAAAACAAATCTTATAAGTCTTGGATGGATTCCAATGATCTACATGGTAAACCTATTCTAAAGACATTCATAAAATTGTCATTGCCTAAGAATTTCTAGATACCATCATTATCTCACTTTAATGAAATTGCATATCCAGTTGTAGACCTTCAGGCCTTTTGAAAGGCTTTACCATCTCATGTGAGCCTGTTGATTCTAATCAAGTTATTCTAATAGACATTAATGGGGTAAACATATAATTGGTTCTTTCATCTACTCCCCATTGGTTCATTGCATACATATGATAACTTAGAGGAGGAATTTCTCAGATATTACATCATAAACTTGGGCCCTAATGTTACATATGCGAAATTTACCACACTATATTAAAATTATTCAGATCCTTTTAGTGAGTATATATTAAGATTCAAGGTTCACATGTTAAGATTGATATACAAATTGACAGATCTAGAGATTAAACATATCTTTATTAAGGGGCTTCACCAACCTCTACTCAAGCATATCTATATCAGATAGAGTTTTCTTTCAGACACTTCTGTTATATAGTTTTATCTTTGGAAAAAAAATGGGATTAATTGAGGTAGATTCAATTGATCGAATCACTCTAGATTTCACAACAATATCTTTAGATATAACTCCTATTAGTCAACATCTACCATGTCCTAGATAAGACAAGAGACCACAACTAGAAAAGTAACTAGTTAAGAACAAAGACCCAGTTTCTAGAGTATAACCTTTAGTTTGCACTATAGAGAACAACAACAAAGTACCAGTCCAACTTAATTTAGAGTGGGACAACCCATATACAATATTATTAGCACTAGTAGATATAATGTTAATCACATTACCTTCTACTCATCGATGAAATTCACATCTCTTGCATAGACCAACATATAGACCTTTTTGTAACTATCATCATATCCATCGACATAGAGATAACGACTATTTTAGACTTAGATATTGCATTACTAGATGTGTTGATAATGATATCATAGTATTCACATAGGAAGCACAAAAAACTCATCCATTATGGAACCCTAGACCTCATTCCTCCACGACTGAGTCATCCTAGGACATCCCTTTATGGGAATCATCAGTCACTCATCATGAGCACAATGTAGGTTTTAGGATAGAATCTCATGGGATATATCCTATTCCATCACATCAAAAGGTTTAGAAACTAATACAACAAGAATAACCTACATATAACATTGTAGTCCAAGGAATATATAGTGCAATTCCATAAACAGATCCAATAGAGTCACATGTACCATAATAACATCCTAATCATGAGAGATATTCACTACAACTGAGTTTTTAGGGTCCTATATCCCTTATCAACCCACTACAATTAAGATTAGATGAACTCCCATCACATGTTATAGTTCCATCTTGATCTATTATTCAGTCATATGCATCATAGAAAAGGCCACATTGTGTTATTTCACATAGCAATCCACTATGATTGTGAATCGATGAGCCTCCTCCATAGTACATAGTTTCAATTGCACATCAAGTAAGGTTATATTTTTTATAATCTCCACATATAGCTAAAGTTAGTGCATAATAGGTATTTTTAGATACAATATATATTCCTACATAGGATGAGTACAATGGTCATTTATTTAGTTGGCCATCAAGGTTTAGATACTGATACATTACACATATACCTCCACTTAATAGGGCAACAATGGATCCAAAGGTATATCTAACCTTTGTATTCTTGAGCCACACTTAGGGAAGTAATAAACACATAATGATATCTTACATCCCCCCTACTAAAAACTAACATTACTAATTACCTCTAACTATCCATAACTCAAAACCTACCTATCAAACTCTAGATCATACAAAATCAATGGATCCAAACCCTTTACCAATCTCAAATTAACTCAACTTATCTAAAAAAATTATCAATCTCAAAATCTAGACCTTACTTACATCCTACTTGCAAACCAATTCACTTTACTAAATCAATTTTACCAATTACAAAAAACAACAAAATTATCATTTACATATGATTACAAATCAAACATCAACATCAAATCAACTATTTCAAATCAAAACATTGCAATATCAGTATATTTTAGAATCCATAACATGAATACGAGTAAATCCATACTCAAACCAGTATTTATATATATAACTAGGTTTTCAAATGCATATACACTATATCAAATACAGTCGATCATGAATGGTTATCATGCCCTCACTCTCATTCTCACTTTCTCCTCTAGTACTAATCCCATAATCTAGTCTTGTGTTCAATGTCCCCACACCTCCTTGAGCTCCCAAGTGCCTCTTACATTGACTATCTCACTCTATTAACTGATCATGCTCCTCACACAAGTCTGCATATCACCACTAAAGAACCATATAATCATCCATAATCTTCATTATTACCATGCCACAATTAGATGGAGGCATCCTATGCCTATCCAACTCCACTCTTATCTCATCTCTCTCTCTTACTACCCTAACATATGCACTTATAGCTATAGCAACCCTATCAAACAAATGAGCATAGATACCATCTGTAACCTTTACTCACTCTATCAAAACCTCCTCCATGACATAATTAGGAACATGTCATGAGATCTGTTAGTGTGTCAGCTTAATCATGGTCTCCTAAAACTCATCATCTCCCCTCCCCACCCCAATAGGTGCCTCATCCTGTGCACCTCCCACTCCACCTGCATGCATAGAAAGTATAATTTTAAATTAGATATATACATTAAAGTCAAACTAAAGTATAAACATAGGCACAATTTAAATACAATCATCTCTTACCTCCCATCATCTGGATCAACTTGAGATCCTCATGTAAAAGAACATCCACTCCATCAACAAGATATAATGGAACCCATGGATGCCCAATCCACCATACAGTATATGCCTCAGTACATCCCACATCATCTACAATAGGAATATATATAGATGCATCATGTGCATCTAAAGGTAATGGTTCCAACTCAGACTCAATGGGTCTCACATGAGTTACTGCTCTCATTAGTGCATATGCACTCCTCAACCATACCCATGGTATAGGAGGAACATCCTATCAAAATCCAAAATACCTATTCATGCGCTCATAATTAAAGTGATCATACATTCCAACCCAGTAGTCATGTATCCAAAAACTAACCCTCATATATCTCAACTACAATCAATCATCCTCCTACCTAGGCTATCTTTTATAAGGCCCCCATATGATATCATGGGCCTCTAGTCTATCCAAAACTCATCTATAGCGATCTATCCTAGGATACCTGATAGATAATGAACTCATCCACTGCTCCTCATATATTTTTAGAGATGTCTAACTCTACCTTGATAATCCAATTAGTCATACAACTGCTATGTGCTCATAATCCTAACAATGCAATAGACTACCCGCACCCACACCACCACTGAATGCCTCCTATGTAAATCTATATAAATATCTGTGTAAATGGGAAAGCATAGTCCTACCCCATGAGAACACATTACCATACATATCAATAATACAAACCACCCTATGTACCCTATAAGTAATATAAACTCCACTACCATCCATTGGAACAAATGAGGCCAAAAAAATGGCTAACCAATTCTATAGTTATGGAACACTTGATTGCATAATAACCAATAATAATACATCAGTATCACTACCTCTTCGATGTGCACTTAGAGCCACACCATCAAAATACAAGGATGCATGATCAATGGCATTAGCACCCATATCATCCTATAATGTCAATCATCACCCACAAACTGGCAAATGCAGAATCTGATACATATCCTCTAAGGCCATAGTGATATCCCCTATTGGAAGCCACAATGTACAAGTGTCTACATTCCACCTCTAACATAAGGTGGTGATCAAATACCTATCCCACTACATGGTACCTAGGTCACATATATGACCCAATCCTACTCTATTTACCATAGCTCTCTCATCAACCAACAAGGGAAACATCCTCAACATCTCCATCACCTAGTCTCCATAGAACTCTCTCATCCACACCTTGTCCTAAAAACATCAAATCATAACATATATATATTAGTCAATCATGCCAGGAAAAATAGTTAAGACACAAAACAACATGAAAAAAATTTGAAACTGAAAAAAACTATCCTTAGTGGACAATAGCATTGTATAAGGACACTTGCACTGGACAACAATGTCAAAACTTGGACAGTAGTGTTGTATCCTAGATAGGAGTGTTGCCTCTAGGACAGGATCACTAGAACCATCTAAACATTTCCTATACCACTTAAAATAGATTTAAAATGCCAAATACAAGATTTTAAATAGGCAAAATTTAGGTACTTCATTACTCATAAGGGTAATATCTTTGTTGACATTAATTTGGGCTACCAACTACTCAAAATGGGTCATGAAAGAAGCTCATTTCCTAGGTATTTTTTCACTCCAGAGATTCAATATCTCAAACTAGTCAATGCAAAAAAGAACCTAAAGTTAGTTAAAATTCCTATATCAACTAACTTTTTAATTCAAAAGCAAAACACCTTTTTACCCATAACTAGAACCTTGTCACTCTATATTACAAACCATTTTGTTCAACATAATCATGACAATGATACCTTCGACATCACGCATGCCTTGCTCTATCACTACCTCATATATATCATACACAAATCATTATACCTATTTTATACCCCAACATACAAATTGGTACCTATTAATGAAAAACTCATTCAAATAACCTAGCCAAATCAATTAACTTTTTAGTCCATTCAATCTAGTACCACTTCATTTACCTACCACAGTATGAATGTTTACAATCTATAATATACCTACACATAAGATTTTATCTTAACCAGTCAAGAACACAATTCAATCCAATTAATTTAACTTTCACCAATCAATCAAAGAGTTTTGATCTATTCACTACATGTCAACCTACTTACTATTCATACATCACTAGTCATCACTTTTGGCTCAACCTCCTCTATCACGGATCTCATCCCTCTCCTCAAAAGGGGGCATCATTCCTACTATCTCTACAAATTACCTATTATCCCTATCTACTCCTATAGGTAAATACACCATGGTTATCACACCTCTAACAGTCATATTATCATATTCAACTTAGATTAGTCAAAACATACAGTGATTCAGGCTACATAGGTCAGTCAACATTGTTTCTACACCTCTAGATTCTAGATCATTAGCATTACTTAGTAAAAATTGGTCAAGATTATACAGTAGGTCAAACTATATGGGTCATTTAGCATCAATCATTTTAGATTGGTCAATATTATACAGTGATTCAATTTATGTGGGTCACTTAGAATCACTCAAACATCTAGAGGGATATACTATCAGTTTACAGACTCAAAATCAGATACCAAATTTGGGGGCATTTACATTACTACACATCTTATAGATAAAGCTTCATACAACATGACACAGTTATAAGACTAAATAGTAGATTATAGGCATAGTGAAGAGCACATTATTTTGATCTCCAGTTTTACACATGAGACATGGCACGATAGATTATGACACATGTGATTATATATATTTATAGATTATCCAGATGCATCATTCACATACAAAATTTGGGGCCATGCCACAAATGATCATGTTCTTTAGCATCTAGGATTATATAGATTAGAATGAAAAGATAGGACATTTTGTTCTTACACATTTACTAGAGTTTCATATTATACCCAGGCATACCCAAGTTGTCACCATGTTATACCGTATGATCATTTGTAGTGGTTGATCCATACCATTATTCAGACTGAGGAGTTTGTGTGGGACAAAGAGAAGACATTGGTTTTGGACCTCTGAGCACTTCTCATATCTAGTTCAGATTATTCAAAGTGGGGGCATGATATATCTTGATTTTCATAATATATAGATTCTATACACACATTTCAGATCACATGATTTTATATTGGATAGAGGGTAGACATTGGTTTTTGGCCTTTGAGAATTTCTTATTTCTCATTCATATTCAGTACAAGGGGCATCCATTTTAGGGATTCCTTCTCTCTCCAAGAACTATTCAGATTCAGTACAGGGGTTATCTATTTCAGGGATTCCTTCTTTCTCTAGGCAGTATTCAGTTCCCTATCCACTTTCTTAGCTAGGAAGTTAGATCCTTTTTTAGTATACTTATCTCCACACAGGTGAGCTCAAGTATGCATATTCTTTATTTTTTTTACTCTAGTAATTCATTTCATTTCATCACTAGATTAAAAGGGGGGAAAATGTATACACCCTAAATTGGTCAAGCAACCACACATATCATGCCTTTTCATAACCCTTTCACAGGAGACTATGAATAGATAATACGAGTCTTATTCACATCTAGACATGTCTTTTTATCTAATTTTCCTTAGTCTCATTTCATACCCTAGATACCCTTTTAAATTTTCCCAATCATTCGCAACCTTTCATACTTAACCCTTAATAACCCAAGTTACTATTTCTATGCTTATTCCATCCCCCAAGTCCTAAACCCTCTAGACAAGAGTGCCCAAATAGAACTACAACATTGAAATTTAGGGTGTCCAATTTTTGGCACTATTTTCCAAGTGTAAATTTGATTCTAATGATCAATTTCTCCCACAAGATGAGTCTTACCCCTTTACTTTTCTTCATTCTTAAGTTTTTCAATGTCATCCAAATGTAAATAAAACATCGAAACTCAAAATAACTAATGTCCTATATAAAGGAATACACAAGGCATTTTATATCTAGCACTTACTACTTTGGCACATTAGACATAATAAAAATCAATCAATAGTATAGCTCAATATTCTACATCACATATAGACTTGTATGCTTGATCAAGGAGGATCCTAGGTGAAATCCATTCTTGCATCTATCATGCATATTGATTATGCATGTTCCCTAAGGGAGAACTACATCAGATCTAAAACCGTAGCTTGAGGGTTAATGTAAGCAATAATCAAAATAGTAGGGGTTCTTGATTGTGCACTCTTTCTTCCACTAACCTAGTTTTTCCACTTTTACTTTTGATGTATTCATTTTTTGTGTGTAGATGGATACAGGTATTGAATACTAAAATTGATCTATAATGAGATCTAGTGAGTTTCAACCCTCAAAATTTGTTATGTAGGCTCATATTGACCAGAAAAACAAAACCCAAAAAGCTTAGATCTTTAGGATGATATTTATATGAAGGACTATAGCATCAAACACTAGGTGTCCTATTTTTTATGCTCCTATCCAATAAAAAATCAAAATTCAGATTCAGATTCCTGATAGTGTCTCAGTCCTGCTCTTCCATTTCTAGTCTCAGAATCCTCTATTTTAGTATGAATCTAGATAACTTAATTTCCATTTATCTTATATAATTATCTGTTAAAATATATATTTTTCCCTATCAAAGTATATTTTTCATTTCATTTTAGACCCTTACTATTTACGATCTAAACACTAGATTCCCAAAAATAATAAAACAACTAGCTACTCTTTCTTAGGTGAAAATTAACACTTGGTTTTCTATATATAAAAATCTAAGACTCATTCACTATAATTGGCAAAGCACAAATATAAGTAGAGTCTTAAAAAGATAATTTTATAAAAGTCTTAGGATCTTTTCTGCAAATAAAAGACAAAATATACACATTTTATACCTTCTTTGAAATTCTACCTTCGCTTGTTGATTCAAAGAGGCATGTGCTTAGATTAAATAACTAGATGTTAGAAGTATTGAATCCACATGGATGTAACATCTAATCTTGTCTACACTTGATTTGTCTTGATAATTTTAAAGCTCTTGAGGTATTATGGCAGAGTAAGTTTAGGTTCAAGAAGCTTGTCTATAATGGAGGGCATACCCTTAATTTATTAACTTGTTGAATCGATGAGGACTGTCCATCTTGATCTCCAAATGGAGGGTTGGGAACTAGCCCTCACATTCATCAATGTTGGAGGTTGGATATGTAAGAGGGTCCATTTAAGGAAATTTAGATTTTGGAAAAAAATTGGAAGAAAAGTGCAAAGATGACCCATTTTGGAGTGTGTAAGAGGAGGGAGTGTGTAATAAAGTATAAGAGAGTGTAAGAACATGATTTCACTCCTCTCCTTGGCCATTGACTTTGTTAGGTTGTGGAGATAAAAGCTTCAACTGTTGCAGACATGGAGGAGGTTGCTGAGTTCCAGGGATACTGGCATCGGCAGTGGGACCGACGTCGGTCATCTACAGTGCAAAAGGGCAACAGACATCGGCAGGAGTCAGCCAACGTTGGTCACCTCCAGGCAGACAAAGACTGACGTCAGTCACCTGTGGCGGTTTCAAAACTATTCGTTACACAAACAGTTAGTTCATTGAACTGAGTGTTTGCATGTTAAGGGCTAATTATAGTCTCGAGCTGCATGTCTAAGTATTGTAATTAGAGGTCTAATTTTTGTATGCATGGGATTCTATTTAAAGACCCATGAGGCATGTATTGTAATTAAGGCAAGTAAAGCATTGAAGCAAGAAAGCAAGGTCAACGAGATCTGTAAGGTGTAAGGTCAAGGAGATCAGCTGAAGCATTCAAGGAGGGGATAACAACTCAGGTTGTTGAGTTGGTTGTGGTTGAGCAAGAGAGGGAGGGAAGAAGTCCTTGAGGTGTGGCAAGCCTTAGAGGTGGAAGAAGAAGTGGCATCTTCTTTATTGTATTTTCTTCTAAAGATTATTTAATACAAGATTGTGTATTGTCTCTCAAATTCTTTGTTGTTTCAAGTTTCTAGTTACTTAATCATTTTGGTATAAATATGTGTTTAATTGCTTATAATAAAAGCAATCAATTGTGCTTCCTTGGAGGGGTTCCTAACAGTTGGTATCAGAGCTAAGGTTGCAGGGATTAGGTTATTATTTGATTACAGGTCATTCTCAGGTGTTTTTTATTAAGTGGGAGTACAGCAATGGCAGAAGAATGTAAGCTATGAATGGAGAAGTTTAAAGGCAAGAATTATCAACATTGGAGGATGCAGATAGAAGATTATCTGTATCAGAAAGATTTGTACTTACCGTTGGGTGGGTTTGCATGCAAGCCCACAGATATGAAGGATGAAGAATGGAATGTTCTTGATCGAAAGGCTCTGGGATCCATAAGGTTGAGCCTTGCATTGTCTATGATTTCCAATTTATCACAGTGTAAGACAACGGAAAAATTGATAAAATATTTGGCAAATTTATATGAAAAGCCCTCTGCTTCAAATAAGGTATTTCTTATGAAGCAATTATTTACTTTGCAAATGCAGGAAGGTGGATCAGTATATACTCATCTTAGTGATTTCCATGGTTTGGTAGACCAGTTAGCTTCAGTTAATATTGTTTTTGATGATGAAGTAAATGCTCTCTTAATTTTATGCTCTTTACCTGAAAGTTGGGATAGTTTGGTTATGGCAGTAAGTAATTTTGCATTTGCTTCTAAAATCTTAAAAGTTGATGATATTATGAGTGTAATCTTGAATGAAGAAATATGTAGGAAAAGCACAGGTGAATCATCAAGGAATGCTCTAAGTGCAAAAAGTAGGGGAAGGCAAGGAGAGAAGGTCGAGCAAGGGAAATCAAGGTTGAAGATGGGAAGGAGATCCGAATCCAGAGGTATCACCTGTTGGTTTTGTGGAAAGAAAGGACACACAAAGAAAGAGTGTTGGTTGAGGGATAAATAAAATCAACATGAAGGTAACGAAGAGTCAAAAGATGCAGGTATTGTGGCACAAGATGCTCTCATACTTTCTTTGGATAGTCAGGTAGGATCATGGGTTTTAGATTCTGGTTCTTCTTTTCATGCAACCCCAAATAGAGATTTGTTCCATGAGTATGTCTAGGGAGACTTTGGAGAGCTTTATTTATGGGATGGTACGCCTTGTCAAATGGTTGGCAAAGAAAAAGTGCAGCTGGAATTGCAGACAGAAAACACATGGGTGTTGAAGGAGGTTATGCATGTCCCAGTCCTGAAGTAGAGTTTGGTTTCTTTAGGAAACTTGGGTGATGAGGGATGCATAATAACCCTCACAGCGGATTCTTGGAAGGTTAACAAGGGTGCACTTGTTTTAGCAAGAGGTAGGAAAGTATGTACTCTTTATCTATCTACTTGTATTACTGATTCTACTTCTGGTTTATCTACTTCAGCTGTAGATTCGAAGATGTGGCTTAATAGGCTTGGTCACATGAATAAGAAGGGAATTAATGTTCTTGAGTCAAAAGGTATGAGTTTAGATTTAGAAGGCATAGATCGATTTCATTGCAGGAAAAGGAAATTTGATGCTTTTGACAAGAACAGGGAAGCCTTGGTGTTTATGGAGGAGATGATGGATAGAGATCAGTCACAGGGTCTGAATAATTCTAATTAGGGCAGTATGGATAGGGTTTTGATCCAAGATGAGTTCATGGATAAAGAAGTCATCACTTACAGAAACACACAGGAACCGACGTCGGTCACATGGAACTGACGTCGGCCAGGCAGATACCGACATCGGTCATGTGCAGACTAGCAGGGTCGATAGAGTCAGGTAGGAAAAGACTGAGGTTGGTTAGACAAGAATCGATGTCGATAGAGGGGACACCAGCGTCGACCAGGGAAACAACGTCGGCAGTCAGGGTCAGTGTAGGGAATCGACATCGGTCGGGTGCAGACTAGGAGATGGCCGAGATCGATCACTAGAATGGATGTTGGGTGGACAGCAAGCTGTCAAGGAGTCTCAAATGCCCATATGGAGCTCAAAAAGGGTATGTGAACCTCATATTCATTTTTCAACTTCTTTATTTTATTTTTTGCTTACTGATTGTCAAGAAATAGGAAGATATGAAGAGGCAATGCAGGTAGAATTCAAAAATAGTGGGAGCTTGGCATGGATGAGGAGTGTGAGTCCTTGGAGAAGAACCAAATAGGAGTTTGTTGGTGGAGTTGTCAGCTGGAAGAAAGCACTGATAGAGGAATGGATTCCCAGGTTAGAGAAGAGAGTGGATGGATACGTGAGATAGAAGGCCAGGGTATATGGTCTTGATCAGGGTACAGGATAATGGAGGTTTGACCATTGTATTTATCTTTACCAAGTTGGATAATATTAGCTACATTATCTTGTTACTGTATTGTGTTGCTTGTTGTAGGGTTACATATATAGGGAGTTTCTGAGCTAAAGGTAAAGTTAGTTTAGAGGTATGTCATGAAGAATTTGGGAGCAACAAAATTCTTTTGGCATAATAGACATGGAAGATCACAGGTTGATTTTGTCTCCAGTGGGAGTTGTCAGAAAGTTCAGATGTGGCAGGGGACTTGGATGACACGTATAGCATCACAAGATGTGTGGTGGTTGGTCTTCAAGAGTGATCTTGAAGAGGGATACAAAGCCAAGGGAACAAACTAGATGATGTATAGGTATAGGTACAGTTGAAACTATTTATCTCCAAGTGGGAGATTGTTAGGTTGTGGAGCTAAAAGCTTCAATTATTGCAGACATGGAGGAGGTTGCTGAGTTCCAGGGATATCGGCATTGGCAGTGGGACCGACGTCGGTCATCTACAGTGCATAAGGGCAACTGACATCGGCAGGAGTCAGCCGACGTCGGTCACCTCCAGGCAGACAGGGACCGATGTCGATCGCCTGTGGCAGTTCTAAAATTGTTCGTTGCACAGACAGTTAGTTCATTGAATTGAGTGTTTGCATGTTAAGGGCTAATTATAGTCTTGAGATTCATTTCTAATTATTTTAATTAGAGGTGTAATTATTGTATGCATGGGATTCTATTTAAAGACCCATGAGGCATGTATTGTAATTAAGGCAAGTAAAGCATTGAAGCAAGAAAGCAAGGTCAACGATATTTGCAAGGTGTAAGGTCAAGGAGATCAGCTAAAGCATTCAAGGAGGGGATAACAACACAGGTTGTTGAGTTGGTTGTGGTTGAGTGAGAGAGAGAGGGAAGAAGTCCTTGAGGTGTGGCAAGCCTTAGAGGTGGAAGAAGAAGTGGCATCTTCTTTATTGTATTTTATTTTGAAGATTATTTAATACAAGATTGTGTATTGTCTCTCAAATTCTTTGTTGTTTCAAGTTTCTAGTTGCTTAATCATTTTGGTATAATTTCATGTTTAATTGCTTATAAGAAAAGTAATAAATTGTGCTTCCTTGGAGGGGTTCCTAACAAACTTTTCTCCTATGATGCCATCAAGATGAGGGAATAAAAGGATTTTTATTTTAGATAATATATCTTTCTAAAAAAGCTATGGAATTTTGCATTAGATAATTTTTAGGTTAATTAATTAACCATTAGAGAATTATAGCATTTATAATGTTAGTTTTATTATTAAATTCTCTTTTAATTATCCTAGAATAAAACTTGTAAAGGGCTAGGTTCATTGGGGTGCACTTGATAAAATTGTTGTGACATTATGACAGATTGCACCAATTAGGACTATATTGTTGTAAATTTTATATTAAATTAGTAGGTGCATGGATAAATTGGATCAATTGATGATTTTTTATTAAATTTGTGAGTGATTATGAAAAATATTTTTTATTACAGTTTAGAAACAAAAGTGGTGAAAATGAGGTGTTTATAGGAAGTGCATAGTAATTTATTTACTTTCCAATAAGAAGCCTCTCATTAAGTTAATTATATGTTACATTAGCAAGTTGTTAACTTTGACAAGTTACTCTCTACGTACCTCAGAGATAGGATAGTTTAGCTACGGGATAGTTTGATTCTTTATAATCAGTGCCCTTTGGGCCTATTCACTATTTAAGATAGTGAATTAATATATCAACTATCCTTCATATCAACTATTCTCATTATGCTAATAAGTGTGCACTTACTAAATTGAGCTTTTCCTTCTAAGCTCAATCGATCATATAAAATCACTTTTGGATGATTTATAAGATTAATTTATCCGACTTCTGAGATGTCACACATTGATAATTATTTGTAAGATGCCTTCCCACAACACATAAATGAGGCATTTTGTTCAAGATTTAATATTATTGCTTATGATTTCACTATTTACCTCTAGTGGACGATACACCAATGTATGGTTCACATCACATGGTTCAACCATTTAGCAAACCTTCAACATTGTTATTAAATTGTGAAAATTCTAACTAAAAAAGGATTTCATTCAGGGCTAACTTTCCAAATATACTATTGAATATATAAAATGTTGAACTAAAAGTTGAAAACTATAAATTATTAATGTGTCAAACAGATAATGACTTTCTTCTTTTAAAAAACTCTCTTTGCATTTCTTAACTCACTTATATGAAACAAAAAAAGAAAAAAAAAACGTATAATAAAAAAAATATTAAAATCATTAAATATGTCAATTGTGTGGAGCAGTGTAGAGCATATCAAGAAAAAAAAAACTTCATAGATCCTAACGGTGACCAATTGGAGACAAAAAATATTCATTAAAAAGGACAACAAATTATGCTTACAACCAATTTTTAGGTTGAATCTCGCTTAGCCAATGGTACTCTTAGAGAAATTCATGCTATGATTTATAGAACTAGCACCGAACTCTCTGAATTTGCACTATCTGTAATTTTACATAAGATACAATATATAAGCCATTATTCAAATAATTCTTAATATGTACCTATCCCTCCCATAATTTAAGGCAACCTTAAATAACTTCAGTTAAAATTAATTTAAGATCTAACTATATAAGTAATAATGACTAAAATTGAACAAGAAAACCATTGATATTGATATTGATATTAATGAATGTAAGGCCCTATAAAATTGTAATATCAATACCTTGATCCTTTTAAACATTTGTATTTCACCTTGCATCTCTTTGACAAATATGCAAGAATACAAAATGGAGTGAGCGTCCACATCATCCCGAGCTAAATTCCCTTTCTGAGCTCCCTCTTGATTTCTCTCACTCTATTAGTGCTTGCATTGCGCCTCCCTCATGCAATGGGCGGAAACAAGTTGAGAAATGTTAGTGCTCATGAAATAAATTTAGCAGGATTGAGATATAAAATTAAACTCTCAGTTTTACATTTAAACTTTTGATGCTTTTTTATATGATCTGCACTACTTACAGCTTTTACAACATGGTTGCATTTGCTTCGGTTCATCCTCATAACTTGGTCCTGATGTTTATATAAATACACATAAATGGAGGTCTTCCTCAAGTTCAACATCTGGCGTAATTCAAACGTAACTCTACATCTATACATTGTTAGAAGGGCTTTGATTATTTTAAACGGAATTTACAATATATGGCCTCCACTTTCTAATCCAGCTTCGCTTCTCTCTCATAGAGGCTGCTTCAATTGCAGTGGCTTTAAATTCTCTCTTGTTTGCCTTAATTGCCTACTCCGTGACTCGGACCAGAAGGTAATTCATTCAATGTAATCAAATTGTTTGGCTGTCTTAACAGGCTGGCATTTATGTAAGCGTGAGCTACTCCTCCGTAACTCGGGCCAGATGGAAGTTTGTTTTTCAATATTGTCATTTTCTCACTGGTCTTTAAAGGCCGCCGTTTATAAATGCATGGCCGACTCCCGAGCTGGGACCAGAAGGAAGCTTATTCTTTGATATGCTGGCTGATCTCCCATTAGCTGCTCTAACAGGACGGGGGTTGGTATATGCATGACCTGCTCTGGGATTTGGGCCAGAAGGGAGCTTATTCTTCAATCAATGACCGGCGTGGGTATATGCATGACCTACTCGGGCACTTGGGTCAGAAGAGAGCTTATTCGTCAATGCATTTGAACAATCTCCAACTGCAGGTCTGTGGTTGCATATAACAATTTGAATGGATTGTTATAATGTCTCCATTCATGAGATTAGACTGAGCAGAATCTATATCCTCATCATGTTTTGGGGTGAGGATTCGAGCTGCATCTGTATTTTCTATATTCAAAGCTATTATAATGAAAATAAACAGCAGCAAAGCAGTCGTGACGTTGAAATAACTTCTCCCCATTGCAGCAGTTCCATAATTAATTTCAATGATGTGAGAAGCATATGGACAAGAGAAGAAGAGAAAAATAATTCCCTAAGAATTGAATGGAAGGGAAGCGGCGGATAAGAATAAAATGGGCGTATTAACAGGGAAAGGAAGGGAAGGGAACATCATGGGGTATGACAAACTAGAAATCATTCCTCATGGTTGAATATTCACTGCTTTCAAAATTTTATTATATTCTAAACAAAAATAGGGTGGCAGTGAATTTATGGTTTCGTTTACAGAAGTCAAGCATGGCCGATTCCTTTGAATAGTTATAACTTTTGAATTTTTAAACGGAGAAGTCAACAATCTTTAGTATCTACATTACCGCTAGGAAATAACTCGTTGATTTTCACTTTCAAATGCAACTTCTCATCTTTTGACATAGGAAAAAAAATAGTAATTTCAAAGGACGCCGTCCACAGTTTTGAATGTTCGCATTCTACATGATTTTATTCAACTCTTCTTAGTGAGTTTTAATCTCAATTTCTTTTTCCTCATATATGTTTCAAGTAGTAAATGCTTCAAAATTTAACAATTATTTAACTAAACCCCTTTGCTTTTTCAATACACATAAACACTAACAATGGCATCGGTTTTTTATTGTTAATTTTTTTTTTTTTTCCAATATTTGACACGTCTACCACTTCTTTTATGGAAATATTGTAAATAAGACTCGTTCAACCTCTTGAATTTTTCCGTGAGTTTTAATTGTTAATATTAATATTTTTAAAGCGTCTTGTAAA
The DNA here is from genome assembly GCA_037957365.1 of Torreya grandis. Lineage (NCBI taxonomy): Eukaryota > Viridiplantae > Streptophyta > Pinopsida > Cupressales > Taxaceae > Torreya > Torreya grandis. Next base: position 436,131 of record JARHVA010002440.1, read on the forward strand.
TCTTTTAAGTGTTAGATATGTTAGTTTCTTTTTCAAAATTGGAAATGAACTGTACAACGGATAATTTTGAATGTTAAAGTTTATAAAAAGTTATTAGTTTGAAATTTATAGTTTGGGGTTTTATTTATTTTTGTTGGATTTTATGGAGATGATAATGGGTTATAGTGGATGCGATTTTAAATCAGAAAATTTAAATATGACAAAAGTCAGGTAAAATAAAACATAAAAATCATTAGTTAATTTTCTAATTAATTATCAAAGTAGAACTCCAAATTTAAATGAAAATAATAAAAACTTATAACCAATTCTCATTATAACAATTTTTTTTTTTTTTTAATAAATTTGCAAACTTTAATACTTGAATTTATAGCACTCAATATATTTATGAATTTGTTGAAAATTTACAGAACTCTTGAATATAACAAATTTACCATCAAAATTAATGTCTTTTTTTTTTTAATTAATCAATTTATTTATAATTGAACATATTAATCAAAATCTTGACAACTGACCTTTGAATACCCATTAATATTTAAAATAATAATATTAAATTTATTAATTGATTTTTATATAGATTTTATTAATGTGGTTTAAATTACTTTAAAATGATTTTCATAAATAGTAATATATATATATATATATATATATATATATATATATATATATATATATATATATATATATATATATATATTTGAAATAAATATTATCAAAATAATAATAATTTATTAAATTAATGATGAAAATATAATAAATATTTAAAAATAATTATCAATATAATAACTACTTATTTTATCAAGAATTATATATGTTTAAAAAAGTTATATTTTTCAATATTAATTTCTTATTTTACCATTAAATATATAAATATAAACACTTCATTTTTAATTATCAAATTTTTATTTTAAAATTTAAATCTTACTATATATTTAAAAAAATCACACTTGAAGGATTTGTAACCACCCACTTACTCTATTAATATAATTTTCTTCAGGCTAATGACATAATTTGTTTTAACGTTATTAAAAAAAAAAAAAAAAATGCTGACATAATTTGTTTTAAGTTATAAAAAAATTAAGAATGTAATGAAATCTCAATGCCAATCTTCATTTGGTCTTTTTCATCGGCCGTTACTCATTTTTTAAATCATAAATGGTAAATAAAATAATACAATATTAAAATTATTTAATATAATAAAATTATTTATATTTTAAATTAATATATAATAAGTAATGTATTATAATATTTAAATTTGGTATATAATGTAATATAAAATTTAGTGAAATAAGGTTATAGAAAGTTAATTTATCATATTAATATATTAATATGGTTTGTAAAAAAATTATAGATTTTTAAGAATTTCGTAAAACTAATATAAATATGTAATTTATTATGAAGAAAAAAAAATTCTTGAAAAAAAATTTAAGGATTGATTTTTAGGGGTTCTTTTGTAAGAATAAATATGAAAACTCAAACCATGTCCTTTTTCATTGCAAATTTGCATGGAGAATTTGGTCTTCATTCTTTAAGATAATTAATAGACTTTTAGTAGCATGAGGATCTATTCATGAACTTTTGATTAACTAGACAAATGATAGAGGGGATCAAGTAAAAAATAGTTATGTTATGACCAGTCTCTGATTCTTTGTATTAAAATAATAGCTTACAAGCTCATAGTTTAGGAAGTCGTACATGCACCCAATAGTAAATAATTGGTGCATTAGTAAGGGTTGTTGTAGTTATTATAGACATATAATAATTTATTCTACCACGATATATTAGGTGTGATGGACTATGGCTCATGCATCCTATATATGTAGCCTTCACGTTTTATCAATGTTAATGAGCATTATATATATTTCATTGTGATATCAAACCTATGTTAACGATTCTTTATATGATGATCATGTATTTATCACTTACACATATGAGGAGAAAACTTATCTAAAATTATTTTTGTATATGTTATGGCACTACATGGCACATGACTGGTAAGAAGGAATGGTTGTCCACATTGAACCAAAAATCTTCACAGGGAAATGTCTCTCTTGATAATGATACATCCTACACGAATCAAGGTTGTGGAAATATTTCTCTACTAATTAGAAATAAAAACTACACAATCCAAGATGTCTTGTATGTCTAAGGACTCACTAAAAACATGTTGTCTTCCAACAAAATGCTAGATCATAACCTCAAGTTTGAATTCAATCACAAAGGTGTTCAAAAATTTTACCTAGTCAAAAAAAAGTCTAGAGGCTCCACATTAGTTACAAGATCTTCAAATATTGTCAAAATGCTTTAGCTTGATGACACTAACAATGACCATCATTTATATTTAGTAAAGGACACAAAGACAACAAATATATGGCATAGAAGATATTGGCGCTTGAGTTATGGATATCTACTTGAATTGAGAAGATATAAACATGGAAAAAGGCCTTCCCTTACTCAAAGAATATTTTGATATTTGTTCCAATTGCCTTGCGAGAAAACAAAAAAGAGATCCATTTGGAAAAAGAGAATATCAAGTTACTTTTCCATTGCATCTAGTACACATTGATCTGTGCTAACACATGACTCCTAACCACAAAGGATATAAGTATTTTCACCTCTTTGTTAATCAATATTTTTAACAGATGTGGGTATACCTTTTGAAGACTTAAAAAGGGGCTTACAAGTATTCAAAGAATTCAATGCCATTATGGAAAATGAAACTTGTCAAAAATTATGCCCTTTTACTTATATCATGATAGGTATGCGCTAGTATGGAGTTCTCAACATATCTCAAATGGAAAGGAATATGTCATAAAATGACTGGTCCATATACAACACAACAAAATTGCATTGCAGAATGATTTATTTATGTAATTGTATATAAGTTTTGTAGAGTGGCTAAGGATGCACAAGTATCTAGTTCATTTGGTCAAAATCGAGTCACACAATGGTCTCCTTACTAAAGAGGTCACCCATCAAAGCTCTTGAGTGATCACACCATGAGAATATTGGAATGGGAACAAACCAAAATTTTCACATCTTCTAGTTTTTGGTTGCAAGGCATACATGGTCCCAAGAAAATAAGTAAATTAAATAATAAAACAAATGGAATGCGTTGATGTGAGATACAATAAAGAGTCAAACACATATCGGTTCCTTAACCTAAACACTAAGAAGGTGCTCATCAATGGAGATGTTTTTTATGAGAAGAGTGGAAACAATCTGCCTTCCACACATGCACATGATACAAGCATCATACCTATTACTTTTTCAAATGGTGATAGGAGTAGCGACATTGATAAGGTTCAACTAAGACCTCCAATACCACACCCACTAAGGGTTTTAATTTGTTGGCCAAGAAAGAAGCCAAGCCATACATTAGAGAGTCCATCGTATCAACAATTAGCCTCAAAGGATTATGTTCTTTGTGGATCTTACGAGCACCATAGATTCAAGGGGCCACTTCCTTGCTTGGAATATGTTTTTTCTTCACAACATTATCTAAATAAGAATATTTAATAAGTTTTATCACATTTTTATGAATATGTGATTTTTACGAATATGTGAGACAAGATTATGGTCAAGTCTCTAGTAAACGTCATTGCTTTTTAGGTGGTCTTCCATCTTGATGTCATAGTCTCTTCGATTCTTGATGAATGTGACATTACCCATGTCTACCTTGATGATCACAATATTTTTATTATTTTTAAATCTATAAATATCTCTCTATTCCTCTTTAGAGATGTTTCTTACAGGAGGTTTGGCCAGGAATAATGTCATTGCATAATCCTCCATCACTCCTTTAAAATGTTAGAGGGGATTTTTTAACATGCTATCAATGCCCATGCTATTAAATCTCTCATCTAGTTATACAATTATTCTGATATTAGTTTAAAATTTATAAGTAATTTATTAAAACTAATTTTCATCAAATTTATTAAAATTATTGTGAGAAAAGAGAGGAATTGTATTTTCTTTAATTTATAAGGCAGAAATTTATGTTATTCTTAAAAAACAGGGTGACAGTCAGCATGACCGATTCTTTTGATGATCGGCTTTCAAGTTCAAACGAGGGTTACCACAGCGAATATGGATTCGAAATATACGTAAAACGATGTATTACATGATCATTATGTGTTATTATAGACGGATTAATGAAAATGTCGCCTGTCGACTTTTTCAATATTTGTCACGTCGCCCACTACTTTCATGGAAACATTGTAAATAAGACTCGTTCAACCTCGACTTTTTCCGTGAGTTTTAATTGTTAATATTAATATTTTTAAAGCATTTTGTAAATCTTTAAAGTGTTAGATATGTTATTTTCATTTGCAAAATCGGAAATGAACTGTACAATCGATGATTTTGAATGTTAGAGTTTAGAAGAAGTCAGGAGTTGGAATTGCAGTTTTGGGATGTCATTTATTTTTGTTAGTTTTTATGGAGATGAAAATAAGTTATACTAGATGTGATTTTAAATTAGAAAGCTTAAATATATTTAAATTTGGTAAAAATGAAACATAAAAATGATTCGTTAATTATTGAAATAGAATTCCAAACTTAAATAAAAATTAAAAAATATTATGACCAATTTTATATATATATATATTTATTTAACTTTAATACTTGAATTTATGGCATCCAATATAATTATGAATTTGTTCAAGTATAAAACTCTTGAATATAACAACTTTGACTTAGAATTTTAATTGTGATTATCCCATACCATTTATCTTCTCCAATAAAATCTTCAAAGTTAGGAATAATGAATTTTATTTTTATGATTGAATATATTAATCAAAATCTTGACAATTAATCGTTGAATATCTAAAACGTTAATTTTTAAAATAATTATATTAAAAATTATTAATTAATTTTTATGATGTTTGTTTAAATTATTTTAAAATGACTTTAATAAATAATAATATTAACTTTTTATATATTTTATTTGAAAGAAATATTATTAAAATAATAATTAATTATTAAATTAATATTAATATCATAATAAATATCTAAAAATAATTATCAATATAAACTTTTTATATAATTTTTTGAAATAAATATTATTAAAATAGTAATTATTTATTAAATTAAAATAATATCATAATAAATATCTAAAAATAATTACCAGTATAATAACTACCTATTTTATCACATATTATAAACTGTTAGAAAAAACTTCATACATATCTTATCAAAACTATTAAAAAACCTTCATATTTTTCATTATTAACTTATTATTTTAATATTAAATACTTATATAAATAAATGAAAATAAACATTTTATTTTTAATTATCAATTTTTTATTTTAACATTTAAATGTTATTATATATTAAATAAAATCACCTCTCAATGATTTGCACTGCCCAATGCATATCTATTTAATTTAACCTATTGACATAGTTTGTTTTAAGTTATAAAAAAATAAGAATGTAATGAAATTATAATGGCTATCCTTATTTGGTTTTTTTTATTAACCATTACTTTTTTTTAAATCATAAATGTATAATAAAACAATAAAAATAAGTATGTAATGTAAGATGTATGTCATGTCTAGTATTACACAAGAGTGTCAAGATAGATGTAATCAATATATTTAAGAATAAATTTGAGTAATATTGAATAGTTATTCTAGGGGGATGGGGCATAATGTCCATCATGACATCTAAGTAGGAATGGTAAAAACATGAGGTTTCTCATGGAATCAAAAATCGGTGTGTGTAACAAGCAAATACAAATGTTATGGCTATGACACCTATAACAAAACATACATACAAAAAACATGAGGCATGAAAAGTAGGCCAAGGGGCCACAATACAATGGACATGGGCATATACCACCAAATTTAAAAAAACAAGACATACAAAAACATGTTCAAATGTCCACACTGATAAGTTTGGTATAGATTTGTTTAGGATTAAGAAAATAACATTTTAGAATAATAGAGTTGAATAGATGGATTTATTTAAAACACTATATTATATTATTTCACACTATGTCAAACATCTGGGACATACAAATATATAAGAATATCATCCTATAATTTCTCAACCATTTTCTCATACTTGAATCCCACTTATTAATCAAACCTATTACGATGTATTGTTATAAAAAAACTAATAATATATCATAACAATAATATTCTAAACTGTCATATTAACTTATATAGTTATAACCAACTAATTACTATTTACCTCTTGGTAAATATCAACCTGTTACTATTTACCTCTCTTCGTAAATACCTCAAATCTATGTAATGTAAAATCTATTCCTAACATTCCTCCTATAGTTTTTACATGGTGTAAAAAAATTTACACTCTTATCTATAATATGCTCACGCATTGTAACATGCCAAACTTTGTGGCTCATGACCTTGATACAAAGAGAGCTTCACTCCTCGCATGGTTTTACAGGTTTAGCACAAACCTTGACATGAAAAGAATAAACATAATTCTATACCACAACACACTCTTAGATATGTATACTACTGATGTAATGTTGTTTCAGATGACCACTATTATGTAAAGGAATGCATCCCACATTTATATTACATAACTGGAATGGATGTGTCACTAAGGGTCATTTCTATAAAGAAGTAATCACTATTCAATGTATTATCAAATCTCACAACAATAATATTGTAACTTACCATATTAACCTATACAGTTATAACCAACTAATTATTATTTACTAACTTATTACTATTTACCTCTCAGTAAATATCAACTTGTTACTATTTACCTCTCTCCATAAATACCTCAAATCTACGTAATGTAAAAGCTATTCTTAACACACATACGTAAGGAACAAGTAAGTTTGTTTAGAGCCGCATAAAAGGACATGTTCAAATGTCTGCATACATAATTATCAAAGCACACACAAGGACATGGAAAAATATTCAAAGCATACGTGTTTTGAATATAAATGGCATAAAGCTAAAGAACAAGGGCATATTCAAATTCCCTCAAATAGAAGAAGCATAAAGACACAATCAAGACTAAACTAGAGAAGATAGAAATGAAACCATACATGAATATGTAGTACAAATCTATGTAAGAGTGAGGATGTACATATGTAGAGTCAAAAGTAGTGATAGTTGGTAAAAATTATGATTAAGAATAGAAATGATAAATATCTAGATATAACAGTCCTAAATCTAGAATATATAGTATGTAAGGATATAATCAAGTGATTGAAACTATGTATAAGATGCCCCTAAGTCTGAAAATGTGTCAAGTGAAGAACCAATGAATCGGTGTGTATGCCTCCAATTGGTAGATAATAGCAAGTCTAGATTAGAGTAGTAGACCTAAGTCTTATAAGTAATATGTAAGCACTCGAAAATAAAAAGGGAATCATGTAGTATGATAAAAATGACTATATTAAGATAGATATCATATGTAATGTTTGAGAAATATAAGAAATGTAAACATAGAAATGCATACAATTTGTAAGTTTTGTGGTTTCTAAGTAATTATTTGAACGTTTTCTAATTTTTTTAAATATTGTATTATTTTTGTATTTTATAGAAATAAATTATGTACAAGAAAAATGAAAATGAACTGTGTACAAGAAGCAAAGAGAAGTAAAAGTATGTACAAGAAGGGAGGAACAATATTAAATGATGAGTCTCATGGGAGACTCACAATCACTATGACCTATGTCAAATAAAGGAATTATGATCATGTGTACTATGTGAAAGGGTAACTTTGATCCCATAATCCAATGTACTAAGTGATATTTAGTTGTATCTATATCTACTTGCATAGTGGTGCTAAGAATATGTGGCACTGGCTGTGGTGTTATGTGAACTATGGGGGTCTTAAAAATCCATCTAGTAGAAGAAGTTGAAGGTGACATAGGTGCCTTGTATTGAGAACCCTGAGAAACCAATAATATTGATCTTAGTATAAAGTGAATAGAGGAAGGTCCTCCAGAATCTGTGACATATGTCTGAAACAGGGGTCTCTCTAATAATGGTCTCTTTGAGAGAGTATGTGTGCATGTCCATATTATAGGAGTAGACCTCATATGCACTGATGGAGCTACTAAACTTTTTTATATATTAATAGGAAATATGATTTGAGTTGTAATTGATAATTTTTATATCTTATGCATGTGCTAGAATTGTAACTCATAACTATTCTGGTGATTATGATGTAACTTCCTATGGAACATGTAGAGGATACTCATATGGAAGACCCTCAACTTCGACCACCTAATTTTCATGTCTGTATTTCAGGCATCTATGCATTGTGGATGGGATTGATTTTGGCTATTATATCTATGGCCTACCCAGTAACATACGAAGCATGCCTGCACTAGGTACTACTAAGAATTGATTGGCTATATGAGTTGGTCCAACCTATAATGGAAGTATAATCTCCCTGATGGAGCTCTATACGTGACCACTAAAACTACTAATAACTATATTGGTGGGGAACATATCCTGCTCTAAATAATCCAAATGCTATAAACGTGTCATAGTACACATGTTAAAGCTTGATCCATTGTCAACCATAACATTATGGATAGGATGATGATATATATAAGATTGTAAAAAGAGTGCATGTAAATATGTATCACTGTCCATAATCTCCTTCTCTATAAAGTTGATAAGTTGTATTGTTAGAACTTTAGTGTGGTACATAACAATGATATTATGCAATGGGTGTGTCTCCTCTCAAATAGTATGATATGACTCTAGTGGTGGATTTTCCTGATATGTGTAGTGAAAACCTGAAGTGCTTCTTGCCTCATTCACTATGTGTTTTGGTAATGGATCTAAGAAAATATTCAATGCCTTATATTTCATGTATTATACTTTTTATTCCTTTGTGGTTGTGATAAAATCAATAATGCTAACCTCAATTAGATCTTGTATCTTATATTTTTGACTTATGTATCTATTTGTTGTATGGCCTAGTGATATGTGATACTTGCATAGTGGATAAGAATCATAACTCTTTATAAGAGTTTGTGTCATATCAAACTTTTTGATGGGAGGGAGAGATATGACATTATATTATATGAGCTGGTATAAACCCATGAAGGTGATTATAGAAGGTTGATGAAGATTCGGTGTTGAGGAGAAGATAAAACCAAGTAAGGAAATGGCTCTGATTATGCGTTAACTATGGCCTTTTGATCACTCTTATTCTTGGTGGCCCTTGATTTATGTGGAGGCTTAATTAATCTCTTAGTAATTGATTATGATATATTGGTATATTTTAGTTTTCACATTGATAAAGGATTTAGCTCTCTTTTTTTATTGTGTGGCACAAATCTGTGAATGTTGGAAACTTCTTAAACAATATGGCTTCATGTAATGCTAGTAAAAGACTTTATTCAAAGATTTTATAAGGGGGCTAGGAGACACTACAAATTCCATTTAGCATGATAATTTTTCACTGTGTATTGTTTTTCTACATTACAACATTCGATATCCTAGGTATCACATTCAATTTGTGAGTTATGAGTTCTTAACATTGATAGAGAGCCTTTCTTCATACAATGGTCATATGAATGGTTAGATCAGGATGTGGGTTTTACTAAGATTTGGAATACTGTTAGCACCATCCTAACATACTTAAGTCCCTTCTTAGCAAATTTATTGCCAAAAAAGGTGTCAAATGATCCAGATGTGTATGTACACATAGATCAAGTAAAAAATGTGTTCATTGTAGGGAAGCTCCCATTTAGAGTGCATTTCAAACTATACAACTTTCAAAATGCCCATTATGATGCATTGAGACTTTGTCCAACCTAACCATTGGCAGTGTTATGGAAGAGGTACACAATCTCCAATGCCATTGATTTTCATCTCTTCTAATCATTCCATGGGATATTAAAAATAGAACATATGTACTTTTTATGTCTATACAAGACAATGACTAAAATACTTCAAATGATAGTTTCACTTCAAAAAGTGAAAATTAAGTTAACATGACATGGGAGGCTCATTTTTGGCATCTTGGTTCACCTTTCCATTTATTTTTGGTTCATGGAACTTATGGTATGTACTTATAGACATAAAACATGATTGATAGTTTATAACCTTTTAATAATTGTGTTTGAAAATGTTGAGTATATGGATAAAGAATGTACATTTTGTTTTATCTCTTACTTTAAGTTCATATGGGTATGTTATCTATCTGGATTCCTATGTATTCATGAAATCATCATTTATTAAGTAATGGTTTAGATGCATGCGATAAATTTGGAAACAAAATTATGTGTTTTTTGATATCCCAAGAAGGATTATTGAGTATACCTTATGATTTTCTCATATTATAAGGTATATTTCTTGATTATATCTCAAGATCCTACATTATAGTATATTCAATATCAATGTAAGAGTGTAGTTGTACATGAGAAAATTTATAATGTTGATATCTTATGGGTAAAGTATATGAAATGGTTCTAGGCATAGAATAAATCTAGTAAATAAGGATACTCCTCTTTCAATCCAAGTATATAGATTGACGACAATCTCATTTTTTTTCACTATCATATAATATAATTAATTATATTCATGAAATATTTTGCACTTGATTAAGCTTATCTATTACCCTCTAACATTTTGTTGTTGTTTTGTTTATGATCAACTTGAAATAATATAGACCATTACTATATTTCATAATAAGTGTAAAAAATGAATATTTATTATATTGGTCTTGAAATACCAGTGAAATTTAATCTCTATCTCTGACTCTTAATGATTCAAACTTGATGATTTAATCATTCAAAATATGACTAGATTCCTTCTAGAATTTTGTACTTTATTAAGGTTATATTATGTTAGCAACTTGAAATAGGTGTATTATTTATTAAAAGGATTACCCTTAAACAAAATAACTAAGATTAATCAAGAGACCAATATCCTAATTTTATCTAACTTGAATCTCAATCATCTTAATTTAATCTTCACTAAGGAACCTTTAGAAATTGGCACTAAGAATAATTTATGTTCTGCCTACATGTCTGCAACCTTGAAAAAATTACAATTTTAACTCTATTTTTACTTCACAAGGATTTCCAAGACAATGGAAATGAAATTATTGAGGTTTAAAAAATGTTCAAAACCCATATTAGGTCTCCAAGTTACCAAGAACTTTACTTAATCCTAAAAACTACTATAGGATCGTGTGAAGATCTTATAGATATCAATAAAGATGTTATTATTTTGTTTCCTTCTTAACAGACGTAAAATGGTTTCATGTATTATCTTAGGGAATTATATTTTCTATCTTAGGTTATTAAATACTCTCTAAGAGACTCTTGTACCAATCTTATGCATGTTTAAAAACTCTAATTAGATCACAAAACTTCACTTTGTTCTAGTTCTTCTCTAGTGCTCTATTTAAGCATGGTTTGTTCTTTGGAAAAATGTTATTATTATTTAATTTCTCCTCAATATATTATTTAATTCAATAATAATATATTATATATAAATTATAATGATGAAAAACCAATGATTTTATTGGTTTCCCAAAATTGTAGTTTTAATAGCAACTTTTATTCTTTAGGCTTATACAAGCCTAATTTTGTGCACTAAAGGAACAAAAATTAAATTAAGTTATTAAAAAAATATAAACCCCTTTATAATATGCTATTAAATATTTTTAATATGAATTATATCCTTATATAGGATTCTAATTTCAAATAACACAAAATACTTAGTAAAAACTCTTTTGACTATCTATTTAATGACTACCTATAGGCAAACTTATACACAGTCTTTCATAAAAGATTTTCCTAGGATAATTCTAACATATAATCACTTGTAATGGATTTTATACTCCCTCTAGAAACTATTCTCAAAATTTTTTTTGATTTTTAGTGGATAATTTTAACGATATAGGACTTTTTCTACAAAAACCCCCATTTAGGGTTTGACTGTATTTAACAATGGCTGAGAATTTATTATGAATGGTTTATAGAACTCAATTTTTTGTAAAACTAACTAATACTTAGAATAGTAGTTTGACTACCTCCTATAATTTTTACAATCTCAATATTTAGCTCAGGCACCTATTGGCATGTATCTCCAAGCCACTGTATATGACTATGTCAGATGAAAATGAAGAATTCAAGAGAGATGAGAACTCAAACATCAAAAATAAAATAATATCTTAATAAAAACATTAGATCCATATTATTCAAGATACAAAATATTTATAATAACTAATAAAATACAAAATGTTTTATGTTTATATGATAAAGTATACTAAACATACCTCTTTAATTTTGATGGAAGATTTATATTAGCTTGCAACTTAGATTTGAGACTATTGGTAACTCAATTCAAAGTTCAAAATATATAATATCATAACTCAAGTCTATTATGAAAGGATAATAAAGATCAATTGTCACAAACAAATCTCTTTATTAATTTAACATGCTTTATTTATTCTTTTTTGTAGGTCTAAGAGACCTACAAAAGGTCTCATCATACTCACTTACCTCCCACACTTTTAGTTTTGTATTTATTGAGCTCCTAGTCTAATGATTCAATCTCTATCTCATGAAACAACATTTGATATTCAAATTTCAAGCCCATTATCCTCTCCTGTTTACTTTTTAAGAAGGTCTATCCTCAACTTCATCCTTACAACTTAGTTATTGGGATTTAACCTTACTCTCAAATTGGAATTCATTATGATTGATTCAAAACACATTTACATTAAATGGGGAGGATAAACATTTACTCCTGAGGATGAAATCCTATTTACCCTATTACATTCAAATTTCAAACATTGCCTTTTTGTAATAAAAACTTCATCATTTATCCTATTTACCCTATTACATAGATCAAGTATAAAATGTGTTCATTTTAGGGAAGCTCCCATTTAGAGTGCATTCCAAACTACACAACATTCAAAATAACCATTATGATGCATTGAGACTTTTTCCAACCCAACCATTCATAGCATTATAAAAGAGGTACGCAATCTCGCATGCCATTTATTTCCCTCTCTTCTAATCGAGCCACAGGATATCAAGAATAAAACATATGTAATTTTTTATGTCTATAAAAGATGATGGCAATGATGGTGACTAAAATCCACTGGATGATAATTTCATTTCAAAAAGTGAATATTCAGTTAACGTGGCATGGGAGGCTCATTTTTGTCATTTTGGTTCACCTTTCAATTTATTCTAGGTTCAAGGAACTTATTGTATATAGTTGTAAATGTACAACATAACTGATATTTTATAACCTCTTAACAATTATGTTTGAAAATGTTGAGTTTATGGATAAAGAATTTACATTTTATTTTCTCTTACTTGAAGTTCATATGGGTATGTTATGTCCCTGGATGCATATGTATTTATGAAATCATCATTTATTATGTATTGGTTTAGATGCATGTGTTAAATCTAGAAATAAAATTATGTGTTTTTGATATCCCAAGAAGGATCACTAATTATACCTTGTGATATTATCATATTATGAGGTATAGTTGTTGATTGTATCTCAAGATCCCACATTATAGTATATTCAATCTCAATGTAAGAGTGTAGTTATACATGAGAAAATTTCCAATGTTGATATCTTATGGGTGAAGTATATGAAATGGTTCTAGGCAAAGAATAAAGCTAGTAAATAAGGATACTCCTCTTTCAATCCAAGTATACAAATTGATGACAATCTCAATTTTTTTCACTATTCTATAATATTCTTAGTTATATTCATGAAATATTTTGCACTTGATTACGCTTATCTATTAGCCTTTGACATTTTGTCATTGTTTTGTTTATGATCAACTTGAAATAATAGAGACCATTACTATATCTCTTAATGAGTGTAACAAATGAATATCTATTATGTTGGACTTGAAATACCAATAAAATTTAATATATATCATTGACTCTTAATTATTCAAACCTGATGATTTAATCATTCAAAATCTTACTAGATTCCTTTAGGAATTTTGTACTCTATTAAGCTTATACTAAGTTAACAACTTGAAATAGGTGTATTATTTTTTAAAATTATTATCCATAAACAAAATATCTAAGATTAATAAATATACCAATATCCTAATTTTAGCTAACTTGAATCTCATTCATCTTAATTTAATCTTCACTAAGGATCCTTTATAAATTGGCACTAAGAGGAGTTTATGTTCTACCTATGTGTCTACAACCTTGAACAGATTACAATTTTAACTGTATTTTTACTTCACAAGGATTTTCAAGACAATGTAAATTAAATTATTGAGGCTTAAAAAAGGTTCAAAACCCATATTAGGTCTCCACGTGACCAAGAACTTTACTTAATCCTGAAAACTACTATAGGATCATGTGAAGATATTATAGATATCAATAGAGATTTTATTATAATATTTATTTCTTAATATACGTAAAATGGCTTCATGTATTATCTCATGGAATTATATTTTCTCTCTTATATGATTAAAAACTCTCTAAGAAACTCTTGTACCAATCTTATGCATGTTTAAAAACTCTAATTAGATCACCAAACTTCACTTTGTTCTAGTTCTTCTTTAGTTCTCTCTTTAGGCCTAGCTTGTTTTTTGGAAATATGTTATTATTATTGAAATTTTCCTCAATATATTCTTGAATTAAATCATAACATATTATATATAAATTATAATGATGATAAACCAATGATTTTATTGGTTTCCCAAAAGAATAATTTTAATAACAACTTTTAGTCTTTAGGCTTATACAAGCCTAATTATGTGCACTAAAGGAATAAAGACTAAATTAAGTTCTTAAAAAACTTAAAACCATTTATAATATTCTATTTAATGTTTTTAATATGACTTATATTTTTATATAGGATTCTAGTTTCGAATAACACAAAATACTTAGTAAAAGATCTTTTGATTGTCTCTTTAATGACTACCTATAGGCAAACCTATACACAGTCTTTATTAAAATAATTTACCAAGACAATTCATACATATAATCACTTTTAATGTATTTTATACTCCGTCTAGAAACTATTTCCAAAATTTCATTGATTTTTAGTGGATAATTTTAAAGACATATGACTTTTTCTATAAGAACCCTCATTTAGGGTTTGACTATATTTTACAGGGGCTTAGAACTTATTATGAATGGTTTATAGAAACTAGAAGTTTTTTCAACTAAATAATACTTATAATAGTAGTTTTAATACCTCCTATAATTTTTACAATCTCAATTTTGAGCTCAAGCACCTATTGGCATGTATTTATAAGCCACTGTATATGACTATGTCAGATGAAAATTAAGAATTCAAGAGAGATGAGAACTCAAACATTAAAAATAAAATAATATCTTCATCAAATCATTATATCCATATTATTTAAGATACAAAATATTTATAATAACTAATAAAATACAAAATCTTTTATGTTTATATGATAAAATACACAAAACATAACTCTTTAATTTCGATGGAAGATTTGCATTAGCCTGCAGCTTAGATTTGAGACTATAGGTAACTTAATTCAAAGTAAAAAACATATAATATCATAACTCAAGTCTATTATCAAAGGATAGCAAAGACCAATTTTCACAAAAAAATCTCTTTATTAATTCAACATTCTCTATATATTCTTATTTTTAGGTCTAGGAGACCTACAAAAGGTCTCATCATACTCACTTACCTCCCACACTGATAGTTTTATAGCTTCTTGAGCTCCTAGTCTGATGGTTTAATATATATCTCTTGAAACAACATTTTATTTTCAGATTTGAAGCCCATTATCCTCTCTTATTGACTTTTTAAGGAGGTCTATCCTAGAAAATTCATCCTTACAACTTAGTTATTAGGATTTAACCTTACTCTCACATTGGATTTCATTCTGATTGATTCCAAAAAAAATTAAATTAAATGGGGAGGATAAACATCTACTATCAAGGATGAAAAACTATTTACCCTATTACATTCAAATTTCAAACATTGCCTTTTATTCCAAGGTTTTTATTCCATTACTAATTTAAATCACTATTATACCTGACACCATATTATAAAATAAAATTATGAGAACTATGTGATAATTCCCAAAGGATTGAATTGTGAATCATACTCATATAAGCAAATAAGATCAGGATTAGAATTAGGATTCTAATTGCATAAGACTATAGTAGTAGTTAGATGGAAGTGAACTACAAATAGTTTTTTTTTATAGAAGGCTACAAGGTCAAGTGTAAGAGTAGTATGTCTAATATACATATTGTTTTCTATTCAAACAAAGTATCATCATAAGTTAATAGTAGTGTAAGAATGATATCAAACATATATGAGGACATAAGTGTCCTAAGAAGACCTAAATATCATGAAAATATAAGCTTAATTTAACATGAAGTCAATGAAAATTTTGGAATATAGTTTTATTTAACATGATGAAAACATTAGAATGTTGAATTTGATTTATTTAAATAAATCAACATCAAATTTTAATGTGGTGTGGTAAAAATTTGAACCATCTCATTATAACATAGTAGAACATTTAGTAAATCACAAGTTTCTCTCATCCAAACACTTCATAAGACATGTCATTTTGCAGAATAAAATTTGAATAAGAAAGTGTTGGAAAAAACATTGATTTTATAGATTAAATATTTAATAAAAAAGTAATTCAATTGTTTTCCATCTGAATTCATAATAATATATGAAATACAAGTCACATAAGTCATTGTACATAACCAATTATCATTATTTCTCTATTAGATGCCATGTCTATTGGGAGACATCCCATTAACTTGTGAAAATAAGATCGCATACTTTGCCTTCAAAATCTATATCTGGTGCTCATATATGGAAACTATTCCTTGTTGCTTTAATTGCTTCCCTCATAGTCTCTGCCCTTGTGTCATAAAGTACTTTTGTGTAGGCATGTCAACTTCGAGATTGATAAACTTTAATTCAATGTCCATCTTCTCATCCCCCAATGTGAAAAGTGTACAATTAAACTTTTTTATCTCTCTTCTCTTGTTAGGTAGTACACTTTCCAAATTTTTAACCTTTGTCCTTGTATTTTCAACAAGCTCAGACAAAAATTGGATTTCCCTCTTGAATGCTTTGTTAGAGACGCTATTGATATCTATAAACCAAGATGTTCTTATGCACCCATTAAATTATCATATCTCATCCTTGAAATAAGTTATTCCATGTCCTTAGTCAATTGGGAATCCAAATTCTCATTTTGATTTTGGACTTCATCTATAGAAATACATGTGAAAGTCAATAATAGCATTCAAAAATTTTAGCAGTGATAAAGAAAAAAAAGTTAATTATAAATGATGGTCCATGAGATTTATGATTTTTTTGAAAATATGAAAAAGATAATAACATTAATTTTTTTTATCTTATGAATTGTTTCCTTACACACATAGTTTTATAACTTAAATTAAAATAAAGAAAACAATAAATTATCCCAGTATTGACAAATGAGAAAAGTAGGCAAGTGAAATCAAAAGTACTGCATGTTACACTAGTTAATGATGAATGTCCAAAATAATTACAAACAACAAAAAAAATAGAGAATACAATTACTCAATACTTATGACATGATCATTCAGATGTATTTGACTATTGCACTTCTTTTTTTCCCTCCTTCCTTGCCTTAACTTTGGCCCATAGACATCGACCTATTTTGTGTCAATTTCCTAAACAAATAAACACATGATATGAAATAAAGAAATTGAAAAGAGATAATGATCCATATAAATAGTATATTCACTCATTCCCACCATGGTTATTTATCAATAGACATAAACACAAGCAAACATGTGCACTTTCTCACCGACATGTGAAACATTGAAATGTGAATAAAGTAAACATGTGAACATAAAAGACTACTTGTTGACAATATCACATACCACACACATAAAATTTATTTCATGAGTACATGGGAGGATAATTTAATCACTTAAACATATACTATTTTTCAATACATAATAAATTTAAATTTAACCAACAAATCATTACTTAAGTCGTACATAAATTAAAAAACTTTGTATCCAATAAAAACTAGAAATGAAACAATTGTATTGAAATATTTTGTCCAAATAATATGTTTGACCACACTTCATACATGTCATACATATTATTCTAAAATTTACATATATAAATAATAACGTCCAAGGTAGTAGATGCAAAGCAATGTCAATGTTCATGCCCTTTCCATGAAGCCTCTTCAAGAGGACAAACAAGTGGAAGTGGTCAACCATTGAATGCACATATATTCATATGTCACCCTACCATGAGGTCACCTAAATTTGAAAATATGTAGGTTATAAATCTTGATGAAAAGTAAAAATAAGATACATACATGAATAATATACTTGTTAGTTTGGTAAATAAAAAGTGACTATCATACCTCCAATAGTTGGTTCATATTACGTAGGACCGTGCCACCTCATCTCCAACAAAATCCTATATACAATAACAATATACAACACTATAAAAATATTTAATGGTAGATTTCAATCAAAGGTAAGGGGAAGAAAGGAAAGTGCATATAAGACATAGTCATCATAAGAAGTACAATATCAATTTACAAGGTAACCTGTCATGTATAATTTATTTATTTATTTATAGTCCCATTGAAAAAAAAATCTACCATTATACAAAAGGATTTCCATCAAAATAATGTGATCGTCATCACTAGAATGGGATTGAGGGTCATCCATATAAATATGAATGGTGATCATTGTATAAATATCAAAGTTAATATTGAGTAAGATGAATTAAACTTAACTTTAACTTCATCAAAACCATTCAATAGAATGCATCTAGCTTGAGTTCCACTATTGCATGTACCTTATTATTTCTCCACGCATTCTCTTTATTGATCCATTTGTTGATGATATTCTCTTCACCTAATGTAGGCTTCCTTTCTCAGTACCAAGTTTTCACTCAAATCATATGTAATCATCTCATCACTAATAACCTTCAAGGCTATCACGCTGAGATAACATAAGTTAGAAACATTTTCCTTGTCAACCATGATATTTCCATTTTATCTCTTTTGTTGATGCTCTAGTTTTTCAATAGTCACTTTATTGGCCTCCTTTCTATTTGTCTTTTCATGATTTTTCTTGCCTTCAAATCTCATTTCCCACTTCCAACACACCTTGGGGGCCTCCTTAGAATGGGATACCGACCATGAATATTATGATAGTGAGTGTTAAGTCTATCTTGTAACCAGAATGGATGGCTACCATCAAAACTAAATGTTTCACATACAATCAACAAGGAAAGGTGTAAATTCTTCCTCGCAATACCTAGATCCATGATACTATACTCACCTGAATACTATCATTCAACAAGGAAGGCATGTGAGGTTATAACAATAAATCAACAAATAAAATATAACATCCTCAAAGATAATAAAGTTTTATTATAATATTTGGTTCCTTCTCCATTTCAGATTTGAAGCATCTAGAATCTAGTCAACATCCTCATCAACATTGTCATCAAGGTTATTTGACTCCACCTCCTCATATTACAAACTTTGACATATATATGTCACTCCAAACACATATGAAACTATAGACATGTATGATCATGGTGAAAGAAAGAGAAAGTATAATAAATATGCATAGTTTTAGGGATGAAGTTATTAGGCAGGTGACCATGAGCCACATCCACATGGCTCTGCTCCACCTTATTGAACTAAAACACAAAATAATAATAAATAAAAATATATGGTGTGTCAAAAGTAGTCAAATGTTGAATATTTTTTTTTGGATGAATAATGTCTAGCATGGTAAAATCAAAAAGTATAATAGAAGGTCACATTTTGAAGTATATGATTTTGTCTCTTGTATACTTTTTTTATGTATTCGGTCTTGTAAGCCTAATCGGTTGATATAAAAATGTGGAGATTCTTTCCTTTTATATCTCAAAAGGCTAGAATGTGAAGAGACAACAAATTTTAAAAGACTATATATAGCACTTTGTTGTAATGGAATATGGTTTTGATGTGTTGATAGAGACTCATAGAATCATTATGTTATGGTTTTTTTCCTAATCTTATTTTATATATGACTAATGCATAGTGAGTACTCTATTTTAATTTAATATATTTTTTGAATGTTATGCCAGTTACATTCTATCTTTTGTTAGCTACTAAGTTATTATTTCCCTTTAGGTGCATTTTGGTATATCATAGATGGTATGTAATACTATAGTCTCTTTTTCATCTTATTTTACTCTCCACTACACAAACTATCCCTGTAATTGGCATGTTTTAGAGTATTTATAGGAACCTCTATTAACAATGGTGCAATGAGTGTGGAACCTATTTGGATGAAATATGCTAAGATGGTTTCTAGGGTAGAGAGATGTATAAATATGGTTAGATGAGAGAATATAGAACTTTACAGAATAAGAATCATAGAGAATCATAAAAATTATGGAGGGGCTTTTCCAAGAACTCATCTATGGTGAAATCTATGAACTTTTTTTATACAAGTTGCTTGGATTGTTAGCTACATGCATAAGTAGATTAGAATACTATTTATTTAGTCTGAGGAGAATAAAATTTATAGTTTAGACTAAGGAAAAATTAGAAATACTGCACAACCTAGATACTGATTTGATTCAAGTAGTAGATTATTGGATGAAGACTACATCAATGACTATATTATCAAGATAGTAGTACAAGGATATATAGATTTTGAGATTATGCAATATCAATTTGTTTAAGGAATAAGAGGGAAATTTTTACAATGACTACATTTGTTAATAAAGATGTTGGTAATGGAAAAGGCCATGGTGCCTACTCTACCCAACATGGATTAGTTTCTTTTGGCACCATGGGGGTGTGTACAGGAGGAATTGGATGATTAAAATCTAAGTAAAAGGAACTTGAACTTGATCCCAAAAAATGGAAGGTGAATACTTCAGGTGAGAAGAAAATTTTGGGACTAGAAATTGAACTACAATAGAAAAGAAGGTGGAATAAGACAAAATACCTAGAAGTAACTATGAACAAGACTAGGATTAGAGAAAAAAGTGCTACAGTTGAAGAAATGTAAGGAAATGATGATAGAGAAGACAGGTTGGTAATAAAGGATGTGGAAATTATGGGAGTAAAAGGGTATGAAGAATATGAGAAAGGGTCTAAGGAGGAAGAAGGTGATGGAAGCAGTGATGTAGAGGTAGAATAGTTAGGAATTAGGGATAGATCACAATTAAGGGAAGGGGATTTAGTTAGAACTTAGAAGGAAATTTCCTAGGAAAAAATTAAATTTGAAGGTAGTAATATCATAGGTTCAAGTTCAAAGTTAAAATACATTAGAGATAAAAGTCATTAATTTTAAGGGTACACATCCCTAAGACCAATTTATTTATTGATGGAAGAAAAAGTATAGAAAGAGAGGTATATTCAAGTTGGTTTAATTTATTTAATAACAAGTTTAGAAAGGTCATTGTAGAAACCACGGGGGGAATATTGGTTTAATTTATTTAATAACAAGTTTAGAAAGGTCATTGTAGAAACCAAGGGGGAAATTATAAATAAATAAATTACAATAATCAAAATTTATTTTTAGTTTTGAAAAAATTAGTGCACATTAACTTGTAGTTGAAGTGAACACTACGCAGTCACATAACATCACAATAATAAGTGCACAGTCACCACTAGTCACGTTCATCAATATTCAAACATCTATAGTAAGAACTACCATTTTAATATATATGGAAATTAATTTAGGTATGATCATGCCTTTAATTCCATATTATGGTTTTATGGACCCCAAATAATACTTGGTCACTTACGAAAATAAATGGATTTTAAAAGGGGTAACATCGAATGATGTGAATAAGTGTAAACTCGTAGGATATTGGAAGGATGTGCCTTAGAGTTCATTTTCAAAATAAATTCAAATTCCATTGACCTTGCACAAGTTAAATATTTTATAATATTAAAATTTATGTTAAAAAAATATTTTAGTCAAGTTAGTCAAGACATGAAGAAAATTTGGGAAAAATCTAGAGAAATGGTTAGAGAATATGATCATAGGTTTTCTGATGTGATGAAAAAAATAATTTTATTTTAGAAGATAAAGACAAGGATTCTTATTTTATATAGGTTATATGACCAAGAATAACATTTTCTATTATGCAATCCTATTTCTCCATGAAGGCTAATGCTCAATTTACTACCATATTAGTAGAAAAGATAGAAGATTATGTAGATCTTCCATTGGTAGGATCAAAAGTAGAAGTTAAGTTAGATATTTTTATGAGGAATATCAATGAGATGCATGAAAATGATAAACCTTATTAAGGCTTCTGGTGTGTAGAATGTGGCCGAGAGGGACATCATAGAAATGATATATCCAAAAATCACACATGTACTATAATTTTGTTAAATAAATAAATCATCATGAGACAAGCTGATAATATTTGTAATAATTAAAACAATATATAATGAATAATAGCTTCATAGTTGTGGCTCAAAATATACCTACTACAAAGCAATAAATTTAAGGACTAGACATGGAGATGACAAATGCGACTCAAGGTAGTCCAGGATGGATGCCTTTATCAAGTAAATATCATATGCATTCATCACCATGGTATCAATCATAGGGCATAATAAGATAGAATAATACGTCATCTCCCTCATACCAATATTTTGGTCATAATGCACAACCCTAGAAAAATATGAATCTTCAACAATTGTAGGAAAATTGGATTCCAATTTCCCCTCCAAACCAATATGGTGGATATGATGTATATTGAATAAGTAAGGAGGATATGTTGGCCAAAAATCATAAAGGTGAGGATATCAAAAAAATAGAGTTGGATATAGATGGGGATATAGGGGTAGATATCGTGGCAGATATCAAGGAGGTCACAATAATGATAATTAGCAAGCTCAACCCCCTATGTAATTTTATCTATACATTGAATATAATAATTAAGAAAAAAACTACCCCAATAACCTTTAGAGACATGTATATTGTGTATATTGTAGGGTTAAAGGTCAACACCAAATAGAATATTGCCTAGTTTTGGAGAAACAAATAAAGAAGAAGCGAGTGTGCAATGTATTTATGATTGATGCACAACCAAAGGAAAATGCATTTGTGTAATCTATCAAAATGTAATATAGAAATGAATAAAGCATAAATAATTTACAAATGCCTTAGGATCATGGCATTAGAAAATTTTAGTGGGGTAAATATCCCAACACTACTATTAAAAATAATTTAATGTCTCAAGCTGCACAGGTATTATAAAAAATATATTAGAAACCAATTTTTGAGGATGATAACATAGCTATTGATGCTCAATTGTATGGGAAATTTGTTATGATAACGAGGTAAGAGGGTATTGTGACTATGTTAATAGATATGATGAAACTACTTAGTACATTTAAAAATGAGGATATGTCCCATAACATCACTAATCTCATACATAATCTCCTAGAGTATGCATAATGAGGACAAACAAACGCTGATAAATTATTTTTGTATGTAAAGACAAAAAATCCTTAGGATGTGGATTCGAAAATGGATATTTAATTGTTTGGGTATGAAATTCCAATTTAATATCTGATTTGGAAATCACTGTCAATAGGACTCCCTGATCAACCTAGGAAGCCATTGCTCAATCAATTGTGAGCTACAATCTAGTAACATTGAGTTTGGCAAATTATGGTAGATTCATGCCCATTAGTAGGTTAGAATATGTTGAAATTAAATTGGCTAATATTAGCCTACGAGGGAATTTTATGTCATTAACATGAAGAGAATAGAGACTCATTACCATGCCTTAATTGTTAATAAATGTGCCTACAATTACCAAATGACCATTGATAGTATGGACAATTATTTAAAATTGCATTAAAAATATAAAATAGTGGTCATACACCTAAATAAGTCTAATTAAAATCCATATATCATCTCAAAATAGCCAGATTTTCCTTATGCCTATAGGGACAATAGCTGGTTTAAAGTGAGGACATATGAAAGGTAAAATGGGGTGCAATCTATGAGTGTCAAGATTGGAAACCACATATTACAAACCAAGAACAATGACTAAGATTCAAACCTATTATAACAATGTCTCTAGCTAGGTAGGTTCATCTCGACTAATATGTTTCTCCTTTAGTTTACTCTCTAACAAGATTTGAATTAGACTTCCTATATAATACTAATGCTACTATGATGGACTATATTGAACCAACCCTAGAAGGTATTCTACCTTGGTAATATGCATTGCCCATAAGTGGTGACTCAAACATACACATCTTAACTACTCTCGTAGATATCATGAGTTATGACCTATGTACTTTGTGTTCACTACAGAATGCTAGATACCTCAATACTTTGTGATACAGGATCTCAATCCATTTATAGTGAGACTTGGACACCATGTATTGGAGGTGGGTCAATGAGTTAGTGCACTCAGATATGCATTTAAAATAACTATTGTGACATGATGGGAAGTACATATAAACTCAAAAATATAGTGGGAGGAAGCATGGGAACTCTTACGTGAAAGGTTTCAGCTAGCAGCTAGTATCAAATTTGAATGCCCTTTATTTTAAAAAGGTAAATATCCAAAATTTCACATCCATTAGTGTGTGGATATATAGATCACACAAGGTATAGAACCATGATATTAGGTGCATATATTCAGCCTCAGCCTAGCACCTTTAACAATAACTTGGTATATCCATTAAGAGCATATAAGGGAAACCAAACATTGGATACAACTTTAGCAAGATTTCATTCAAAATTTTGTGCTTGAATATGATAATCCATTAGTACATAATGCCTTGAATAAATTTTAAAAAAATTATGTCATGGATGAGCAAAATATTTATCAACTATAGATAAACCATCATCTCATCGGGAGGTTTCACAGAACTTAGATATCACACTACACAATTACAAATCCAACCAAAAAGAACAAGTTATTATTTATCCATGTAATAGAGTAATCAATTATCTGACAAAATCAAGTGATAGTGACAGTGATGAAGATCTCGATCTAGAAGGTGTATTTGAGCCATAATTCAATGATAAACCCAAACCAGTACAAAACATAGAGCAAGTGGAAGAATAAAAAGTGTGAAACATCAACATTATGCAATGTGAAGGCAAGTGAATTATGATAGACACTTTCCCTCATGGATTAGACAAAATATATTAGGAACCTTTGTGAAATATTGGGACAGAGCTGGCTCCTAAGCTTGCAACATTACGAGATTATTTGGTATAAGTGAAAAAAATTTAGGGCTTGCATCTACTAAGGAACTATCAATATGTGTTTTCAAGAAAATTATTAGAGGTAAAATGCGTAGATCCATCTCTAAGATAAATGCACATAGAACTAGAAGAGTGTGTGTACCCTATCAAAAACTGACCTTATAGGTTCAATCCTAATATAAAAATCAAATTAAAGGCCAAACTTGATTGAATGTAAGAAGTTGGAATCATTTATCTAGTTCAAAAGGTAGAGTGGGTGAGTCCCATGGTTTTTCAAACTAAGATAATAAGATAAATTTGGGTGTGTGGGGACTATCACACACTCAATGCTACTTTCATTAATGATCTATTTCTAATTCCTTTTATATATGAAGTCCTTGAATATATTGTAGGGCATGAAGTATATTCATTTATAGATGGATTTATTCGATATCACGAGATTCCAATTACAAAGGAGGATCAGGTTAAGACCACCTTCACTACTGAATGGGAATTGTTCACATACAAATAATGCCTTTTAGTTTAAATAATTTACCTATTTTAGTTTCTAGAGATGTGGTAAATGCATTCAAATATTTCATTCATGTTTTGTTAGAAGTTTATTTGGATGATTGGTTTTTCTTCTCTATATTTAAATAACACTTATAAAAAATAAGATTGATGTTGAAGCAATGTCAGGCTTTATGTATTGCTTTAAATTTAAATAAGTGTCTACTATTTACACTTTTTGGCATCTTGCTAGGCTATATTTTGTGTAACGATGGTATTTTGGTTGACCCAACTAAAATTTATATTATAGTAGGAATGTCGCCTCCTACTAACTCAATTGAAGTGTGCACATTCATTAGTTATACGAGATCTTATCAAAAGTTTATAAAAGGGTATGCAACTATATCTACATCCATGGATAAATTACTGTGCAAGGATACCAAATTTGAATGGAAAATATAATATCAAATAACATTCATTAATTTTAATCAAATATTTGTAAGAACACCGATCTTAGTATTTCATGACTAGAATAAGTTATTCCATGTATATGTGGACCATTCTGCCATTGTAGTAGGAGCTATATTAGTGAAACTAGGTGAAGATAGGTTAGACCAATCAATACATTTTACTAGTAGGTAACTATAAAATACATAAAATAATTACATAAATATATAGAGAGAAAAACTAGACATGGTATTCACACTCTAAAATTTTTGGCATTAATTATTGGCTACACCATTTGAGTTCTTAATGGATCAAAAGTTTTTGCAATACCTGGTTAATAATCTAATGCTATGAGGACGTATATCAAGGTGGTTAATGATATTGTAAGAGTTTGAATTCTAGATTAATATTAAGCTAGGCTAAGATAATTTCAAGCCAGATCAACTCAGCAGACTTCACAGTGGGAAGGAACTAGAGGAACTTGAAGATGAATCCGTAGATGTGCATTTATTTATAACTTTTGTAGTTTATATTAACATGGAAGATATTAAAAATTTATTATAACAAAGAACTATTATTGCAAATTACACTAAATCAGATAAGAATAAAATGGTCACCCAATACATAACATATATCCTTAATATTGGATTATTGTACAAGCTCATCAAAGATAATGTATTCCATAGAGTAACTCTAGAGCATGAGAAACCATAACTTCTTCAAGAGACTCATCAAGGAATTGTATGGGGTAATTTTTTAGGAGAATCTAGTACAAGGAAAATATTACAGAGTGGGCTTTGGTGGTCTATGATATTTTAGGATACACATAGAGTTGTTAAACACTACAATGTTTGTCAACGAATGGGCAAGCCAAACTAGTGTGAGAAAATGAATTCAGTACCCATGCTTTAATAAAAACCATTTGAATACTAGTGAATTAATTTTTTTGGACCTATAGCTCCTTCAAGTAGTCATATTCACACTTGATATATTATTACTGTGACATATTATTTCACTAAATGGGTGGAAGTTGCTACCACTCTAAGCTACAGTGCAAAAAATATTGCCAAATTTTTATATGAAAACACCATCACAAGGTTTGGATGTCTATTTAATATGATAGGTGATAGAGGCATGCATTTACTAAATATTACTATCAAGACTCTCACTTAAGAGTTCATGATATTTCACCACAAAAACACAACTTACCATCCATAGGCAAACGGATAGGCAGAAGCATCTAATAAAGTATCGGGTAAAATATTAACAAAAACTTGTAATGTTTAAATGGATGATTGGGGAGATCAATTTTATATGATTTTGTGGGCTTATATACTCCATTTCAATTGGTATATGGCCTTGAGACAATAATTCCTATAGAGTATATTGTTCCTAGTCTACGCATTCTGATGGTTATGATTTTAGGGGATCAAGATTAATTAAGGGCATGGTGGATGTATTTAAAAAATATGGAAGAAAATATCCTAAGGGAATAGTGGATACAATATATTAAAAACTATAGTTAAAAATCACGACATGACTGTAACTTGTGGTCTATGTAATTTTTCCTGAAACAAATGATATTACTTTATGAGATCAAATTTAAAGCATTCCTAGGAAAGTTGTGCATTGGATGGTAAAGAATAAAATGGTTATAATCTTAAGACATATCATATTTAATATCTATCATTCAACTTAAAACAATTTTATGGGGTTCAGAGTGGAACCATATAGTTAGGATTTTATTTAATGTTGTTTGTTTCTATTTTGTTTTCTTAGGTTAAATGTTTGTATAGCATGTTTGCTATAGAGAATCACATCTAAACAACCAAGAATCAGTTATCATCATAGGGTGAAATCACATTCAAGAGATAGCTCATAAAATATAGTTGTTTGTAACTACATTTAATATATTAATTAAGTCTGAGAAGGTAGTGACAATACCAATATGGTGAACAAAAGGCCAACGATCATGATAAACCATTAATGACATGGTGTTGCAAAAATGTTAAAAATTTTTCAAATCAATTTTAGTAGTAAATGGACAAGTGGATTCATAAGACAAATTTATTAGACAAAAAGAGAAGTACTCCCATATAATAACTAGTAAAGAAGTAAATCAAAGATTCTAAGCAAAAAACATCCCTATCAAGGTAAATTCTAATAAGCAATACTAATTGAAAAGGAACACTTATGTATAATAAATTAATGAATTCAAAGTAATCAATGACATATAAGTGGGTACCAAAATTTATATAAGAGGTAGGTATAGACAACACCAAAATATTACAAACTTTAACTAACTAAGAGGCTTGTACAATCTAATTTAAGAATACATACTCATGAATGCATTTCAAACCAAATCAAAACTAAGAAATGAAATCATTCATTTCATACCATTGATCGAGTTGTGGAGAGAGGTTAGTTGTTCATTCTGATATTAGATACACAAAATAAAGAAATGGGGATTGGATTAGGTCTTTTCCATACTAAGTATAATGATTTGGATCCATTCAATTTTATATACATAGTATAAACTACTGATTTTTCACATGATTCTCAAGGAGTATAATAAGCATTATACCTCACACTTAAACATTGATTTTGAGTCTCTTATATAAAAATATTGATTAAGATGCCTACATTTGAGAAGCTAGATGAGGTCATGATGACTTTTTTGAGATACTACAATCAAGGGGCTATCCATTTGGCTCAAGATGTTATAATTTGTATCATAAAGTAGACCATGGTATGAGCCACCAACCTTCTTAGTCATGAAAAATATCTCTTCCTACAACACCACTAATCTATATGGATTTAAGGGAAAAGTGTACCACAAGGGTAGGGCATAGAACACCCATTGATTGAATTGAGGATGCTCCACTACGCATTATGGTATAATGCATCACAAAAATATTTTTCCAAACCACCAAGAAAGTGAAAAAATAAACAAAATGCATAATTTATGTTTCCTATCATATGACAAATCTATGGTAGGACTTTAATTGACTTGATAGTTTCACATCCAATCTCACCACTAACATAGATAAGATAATTAAAGGACGCACACAAACATTTCAGTATCCAGTTATGGTTATTTTATTTTTTTCACATAGATAAAATCTCCACTTGGGCTAATCAATGTAACCATAGAATTTTGGCCTGTTGATACCCTCACAAATATTGCATGGAGTAAAATAGGTCAGTATTATGAATAATTGGGGAGATTTAACACATGGTGGCTTGAATTCCTAGCTTTGATCTGAACACACCCTAGGATCCCATAGGATGTAAATTAATATTTAGGATAACATGATTCAGTCACCAAATTGTATATTGGTATTCAAATAAAGGTCTATGACTTGGCTACTCCAACTATGTTCCCAACGTCATTTTTCATTTCCATGGTCATACTAAAGACTAATGTATATAGCTATAAATCCTTAGATGCAAGGTCATTTACACCTTTACAAGCTATTCCTCTAGAGGTGAAATAAGATGAAATGGACCAAAAACCATCACAAAAACGAATGCAACCATATGCTCAACCATCACAACTACAAGATCTACCACACCAAGAGAAAGTTAGGAGGAAGGCACCTGCACATAGGGCCTCACCACCACCACTGAATGAATGAATAAAAGTCTTGGCTTGAGAATCCCATGGTTCCAAGGATAGATGTTGAGTGTGATCTACTTAAGTACTCACTATGCATTTTTCATCCAATAATTGTAAGAGGGAAGAAAGAATAATTTTTAACATGAGGATCAATCAAACATTAATGGAATCCAAAGGTTATCATACAAATCATAAGGCAAAGTCATTGGGTGATTCATGACCACCCTATTCACCATCATTATATTTCACCCCTTCCTCCTATAGTATTAAATAAGACATTATAAATCAAAATCTAGATGCAAAGTTTGAAAATATTGATCATTACACATAGAAAACAAGAATATTAAATTAGGGATTGAAAATTCACAAATCATCTATATAATTACCCATGTTATCCCCTTGTCTCCATATTTATTTAGTAAGCAATCAATCATGCACTAGGATTTCACACTTGGTTGTTCATGGGTAGGGGAATGTTATTCCAAAATAGTGGGAATACCATCTCTAATAGCTTATGCTCCATCTAAAAGCCTCATTCAATCTCGAAGGAATGGAGGAAAACATTTAAACTGAGATCATTCATGCAGTGAGGACTTCCCACCGACTTCTTTATCCTATAAAATATATGTTTAATAGTTTAACATGAACAAGAAACAATATAAATCAAATTCACCTTCAAGTTTGGTAGCTAAAATTTCATGAAATTTATTTGATATCAACAAAAAAAAATTCAGGCAATCGTCTAATTTCTAGTCATCCATCTTCAAAATGAAGTAATAAAAATTCATAATACTGGTTTCCAACATACATCAAATTTCATACAAATTAGTTTATAATATGTTTTATGTCACTCACCTTCACCTATGAACTACTTAAAGAATTCATGATATTGGTTGTTAGGAGAGTACCATGGTGTGTCAACATAAAGGTAAAACTGATTAGTTGGAAACATAACATAGCATTAATAGAATTATAGGGAAACCACCATTTATGAAATTAATATCCTATATTTAAAGTATATATTAAGAGCCTCCAATAAGGAAATATACATATGAGAAGACATCAAAGTAATTCTATATAGTGTAACATTCTAAAGCAAAGATTGTCTTTTCTCATTATAGAAACATAAGATACCAATTAATTTGGAAACAATGGATATAATATTCAAACAACTTATGTGGAAATTCAAGGACAAGCTAATAGAAAATCTGTATGAATTTAATGAGATAAATAAAATGTACTAGATACATTAGATTTTGTGAACTTTAAAAGAATCAAAACATGCTTGTTATAAATTTCAAAGGTTAACAACGATATTTTGAAGCAAGGAATATCAAATCCATGGATATTATATGAAAAAAAATCAATTTAAGTTGGATATTATTTCAAAGATGTTGATGGTAATATTTAATAATCTCATTAAAGATTCTGAATGAAGAAGTCAATAATAAAAAGTATACACTATATAGTACAATGGGTGTACAATAAACATATATTGGCACACTCTTTATAAAGTAGAAGTCTACACAAACACATCAAAATATGATAAGAGTAACCCTTTAAATGTACCTAAAATCACACATATATAATGAACCCATCACAAGTAATTATGAAGCTTCATCCACACACCTCCTTAAACTAAAATGGAGTGCACTTAGGCACTTGAAAGGATAAATACAAATGAATCACTGAAAACTTCAGTAACATGTTAGAATTTATTAATAGTAAATTTTAAAAAAATGACCTTTTTTATTTTACAATTAATTTAAAGTTATTCTAAGCCATACAAAAGTGAATAAAACATGTTGTATTAGATAATCGGAAGGATAACATTCAAAGGCTAAAACCATGTGACCAAAAATATATTGCACCTAGGGGCTAATATATAACATCGGTAATATTTGAAAATGTACACAAGATAAAGTAAAATAAGTGAACATTTTATTTGGTTGAGAATATGAAGGATTTTTTGTATGAACTCTATACCAAAAAACCCATGATTAACAATGTTCTACCCTATTCTAAAGCTTTGTTTGTTAAATTCATTATCTCAAACTTCATATGCACATTTACTAACCTAGAATATGTTATAGAATTTCAATTTGAAGTGTGAGATTGAAAAGGATAACATTTAATAATTTTACAAACATGTATGTTATTAGAAATATAGGTTTCACTAATCCAACAAATAAAAATTTATGTGATAGGTATCTGATAGATCAAAAAGTTGCATGCTTAAACTATGGAAAAACAAAAACCATGAATAAAAATAAATATAGTGGTATATTTAATAATCGTTTACATAGATCAAAAATAAAGGTTCCTATACTTATATACCATACACCAAAATGTATACACCATACACCCCATTCTACCTTGTTCTAAAGATTTTTTTGTCAATTTCATTGTCTCCAACTTCATACACACATTTCAGTTGGAGAATGGAATAGTAACCAAATAGTTTTCTTTGAGACATTATGTGGAACACAACACAAGAATTTTTGGTTACTAACCTGGTACAAAATATGTCAATAATCTCTAAGCTTCTTCTATCTTCTTGTGTTCAAGCTATCTCCCTCCACCTTGGATCCAGTAAGGATAGAATCTTAAAAGGCATAGAATTTAGACTTTATCCTGTATCAATCTCATAGTAAAAAGTTCATGATATGGATACGAACACTCCAATGTCCTTCATAAGGAATGATAACAAGAAAAGGAAACATCATTAAAAATAGTGAATGCTTGGGATTCATCTCCATACCAAATATGTGTGTGTGTGTGTTACATAAGTGATGATGTTTGGCCTGAAGGATGATGAAAGTGGTTAGTGATGCATGTTTATTAATGGTTGACAACAATGTTGTTAGTTTGATTAGTGGTGGTCAAGTGACTATTGGTTGTTGAAGTCAGCTACAAGTTTAACAATATCATCACCAATTTAGCTTTAACATCATGGGTTTAACATTAACATCATTAGTTTGAAAAATATGCATGTCATTGAAAATTCTTAGTGTGGTGAGGTTGGGTTAGCTAATGCCATTAGACATGTATTTTTTGCATGCTAGTTAAGCTCAACCACCTAAATCCTAAGTAGTCCTTGAGAGAACTATCATTTTTTATGAACATTAATACAATAATCTAGTGTTTATGATCCTATATTTAACTAATATTTACC
The DNA here is from genome assembly GCA_037957365.1 of Torreya grandis. Taxonomy (NCBI): domain Eukaryota; kingdom Viridiplantae; phylum Streptophyta; class Pinopsida; order Cupressales; family Taxaceae; genus Torreya; species Torreya grandis. The sequence goes on from JARHVA010002440.1 coordinate 469,056, forward strand.
CAATCATATTTAATTTCTCATCATAAAATTTTCTCCATGTTTTTAATCCTTTTCCCAAATACATCTTTTTAAGACTTTTCTATTGCAACCCAATAGTGCAGGTGTTCTCTTCATACCATTATCATTAGCATATTGTTTAATTCCATGTTTTGGGATGGGCTCTGCTATATCACAATCCTTAGGTTCCTCTAATGTATTATCTATCATTCTAGGGACATCCATATTCAAATCAATATCTAAAGTACTGGTACCCAACCCTCCATCTAATGCCTTTTCATAGGGAGGAAATAGATACACATCAAATGTATCCTAAGAATATGTCCAATTTTGCCTTATTATGATGACCTAAAATCATCTTCCTTTAACTTAAAATATTTAGATACTTGCGTGTAAATAAGACAGGGATGAACAAGTTTTTATGCAGTACGAGAAGTTCAAAAAATTTACTACATAAAGATCCCACAAATTTTTTATACAGTAGAAGAGGTTCACTAAATGTACAAAAAAAATTTATGCAGAAAATCCCAAGATGCAAGAGGTCAGGAGCCACTAACAAGAATAAAGAAAAAAATTCAAATAAGAAAACTCTCATTAGGTTAATTATATGGTACATTAGTAAGTTGTTAACTCTCACAAGTTACTCTCTATGTACCTAAGAGATAGGATAGTTTAGCTATGGGATAGTTTGATTCTTTATACTCAGTTCCCTTTGGACCTATTCACTATTTAAGATAATGAGTTAATATATCAACGAACCTACATATCAGACACAATATCATATCATTATGGTAATAAGTGTCCATTGACTGAATTGAGCCTTGTCTTCTAAGCTTAGTCAATCATATAAATCACTTTTGGATTATTTATATGATTGATTTATCTAAATTTTGAGATGTGTCATATTTCTACTTGACACATTGATAATCATTTACAAGATGCCTTCCCACAACACATAAATGAGGTATTTAGTTCAAGATTTAATATTTTTGTTTGTGATTTCACTATTTACCTCTATTGGATGATTCACCAATGTGTGGTTAACATCACAAGGTCTAACCATTTAGCAGACCTTCAAAATTGCTATTAAAATGTGAAAATTCTTAGAAAAAAAATAATTTCATTCAAGGTTACCAAATATACTATTGAATATATAAAATGTTGAACCAAAAGTTGAAAACTATAAATTATTAATGTGTCAAACAAATAGTGACTTGAATTATTTTGAAAAAACTATCATTTCATTTCTCAACTCACTTATATGAAACAAAAAATAATAATTTCAACACATAATAAGGAAATATTAAAATAATTAAATATGTCAATCGTGTGGAGTGTAGAGCTTACCAAGAAAAGAAACTTCATAGATCCTAACGATGACCAATTAGAAACAAAAAATATTCATTAAAAAGGATGACAAATTATGCTTACAACCAATTTTAGCTTATGTTTGGCTTGACTAATGGTTCTCTTAGAAAAAATCATGCTATGATTTATAGAACTGGAACTAAACTACCTGAATTTGCAATGTCTATGTTTTTACATAAGAAATAATATATAAGCCATTATCCAATAGTTCTTAATATGTTCCTATCCCTCCCATAATTTAAGGCAAGTTTAAATAACTTCCATTAAAATTAATTTGGGATCCAACAATATGTAAGTAATAACGATTAAAATTGAACAAGGAAACCATTAACACTGATAGTAATGAACATAAGGGCCTATAAAATTTTAATGTCAATAGTTTGATCCTTTTAACCATTTGTATTTCACCTTTCATATCTTTGACCAAAATTCAGGAATGCAAGATGGAGCGAGCATCCACATCATTTTAAAAAGATCAACACGATTTAAATTCCCTATCCAAACTCCCTCTTCATTTCTCTCACTCTATTAATGCTTGCATTGTGCCTCGCTCATCCAATGGGGGGAAACAAGTTGAGAGATGTTAGTGCTCATGAAATAAATTTAGTAGGATTCAGATATAAAATTAAACTATCAGTTTTACATTTAAACTTTTGGTGCTTTTTTATATGATCTGCACTAATTATAGCATTGTTAGTTTGAAAAATATGCATGTCATTGAAAAGTCTTAGTGTGGTGGGGTTGGATTAGCTAATGCCAGCACAAACGTAGTTTTTGAATGATAGTTAAGCTCAGCCACCTAGATCCTGAGTATTCCTTGAGAGAACTATCATTTTTTATGAAAGTTAATACAATAATCTAGTGTTTATGATCCTATATTTAACTAATATTTACCCAATAATATTTAATTTCCCCTGATAAATTTTTTTCCTTATTTTTTATCTTTTTTCCAAACCATCTTTTTAAGACTTTTTTTATTGCAATCCCAATAGTGTAGGTGTTCTATTAGTACCATTATCATTATCATCTTATTTAATTTCATGTTTTGGGATGGGTTCTGCCATATCACATTCCTTAGTTTCCTCTAATGTATTATCTATCATTATAGGGACTTCCATATTCAAATCAATATCTATAGTACCGCTACCCAACCCTCTATTTAATGCCTTTTCATAGGGAGGTAATACCTACACATCAAATGTCAACTAAGCATATGTCCACGTTTTCCTTATTATGATGACCTATAATTATCTTCCTTTAACTCAAAATATTTTGATACTTGTGTGTAAATAAGCCAGGGTCAAGGAAATTTTTATGCAGTATGAGATGTTCACAAAATCTACTGCATAAAGATCCCACAAATTTTTTATATAGTATAAGAGGCTCACAAAATGTACGAAAAAAATTTATGCAGAAAATCCCAAGATGCAAGAGGTCAGGAGCCACTCACAAGCATAAAGAAAAAAAATTCCAATAAGATAACTCTCATTAGGTTAATTTTATGGTACATTAGTAAGTTGTTAACTCTGACAAGTAACTCTCTACGTACCTAAGAGATAGGCTAGTTTAGCTATGGGATAGTTTAATTCTTTATACTCAGTTCCCTTTGGGCCTATTCACTATTTAAGATAGTGAATTAATATATGAACGAACCATCATATCAGACACAATATTTTGTCATTATGCTAACAAGTGTCCATTTACTAAGTTGAGCCTTGTCTTCTAAGCTCAGTCAATCTTATAAAATCACTTTTGGATGATTTATATGATTGATTTATCCAACTTTTGAGATGTGTCATATTTCTACTTGGCACATTGATCATCATTTGCAAGATGCCTTCTCACAACACATAAATGAGGTATTTAGTTCAATATTTAATATTTTTGTTTGTGATTTCACTATTTACTTCTATTGGATGATACACCAATGTGTGCTTAACATCACATGGTTCAACCATTTAGCAGACCTTCAACATTGTTATTAAAATGTGAAAATTCTTAGAAAAAAATAATTTCATTCAGGGTTAACTTTCCAAATATATTATTGAATATACAAAATGTTGAATTAAAAGTTGGAAACTATAAATTATTAATGTGTCAAATAGATAGTGACTTGTAATCATTTGAAAAACTCTCAGTTCATTTCTCAACTCACTTATATGAAACAAAAAAAAAAAAATTAAACACATAATAAGGAAATATTAAAATAATTAAATATGTCAATTGTGTTGAGCAGTGTAGAGCTTACCAAGAAAAGAAACATCATAGATCCTGACGGTGACCAATTAGAGACAAAAAGTATTCATTAAAAAGGATGACAAATTATGCTTACAACCAATTTTTAGGTTGAGTCTAACTTGGCTAATGGTTCTCTTAGAGAAATTAATGCTATGATTTGTAAAATTGGTACTGAACTACCTGAATTTGCACTGTCTATGTTTTTACATAGGAAATAATATATAAACCATTGTCCAAATAACTCTTAATATGTGCCTATCCCTCCCATAATTTAAGGCAACTTTAAATAACTTCCATTAAAATTAGTTTGGGATCTAACAATACGTAAATAATAACAATTAAAATTGAACAAGGAAACCATTGATATTGATAGTAATGAACATAAAAGCCTATAAAATTGTAATGTCAATAGTTTGATCCTTTTAAACATTTGCATTTCACCTTGCATCTCTTTGACAAAGATGCAGGAATGCAAGATGGAGCGAGCATCCACATCATTTAAAAAAGAGTAACACGAGTTAAATTCCCTATCCAAGCTCCCTCTTCATTTCTCTCACTCTATTAATGCTTGCATTGCGCCTCGCTCATCCAATGGGGGGAAACAAGTTGAGAGATGTTAGTGCTCATGAAATAAATTTAGCAGGATTCAGATATAAAATTAAACTATCATTTTTACATTTAAACTTTTGATGCTTTTTAATATGATCTGCACTAAATATAGATTTTACAACATGGTTGCATTTGCTTCTCTTCACCCTTATAGCTTGCTTCTGATCTGCACTAAATATAGCTTTTACAACATGGTTGCATTTGCTTCTCTTCATCCTTATAGCTTGTTTAAATAAATACACATAAAAGGAGGTCTTCCTCAAGTTCAACATATGGCGTAATTCAAACGTAACTCTACATCTATACATTGTTAGAAGCGTTTTCATTATTTTAAACGGAAATTACAAGATATGGCCTTCACTTTCTAATCCAGTTTCGCTACTCTCTCATAGAGGCTGCTTCAAGCAGTCGCTTTAAATTCTCGCTTGTTTGGCTTAGTTGCCTACTCCTCCGTGATTTGGACCAGAAGGTAATTCATTCAAAGTAATCAAATGTTTGGCTGTCTTAACAGGGCTGGCATTTATGTATGTGTGACCTACTCCTCCGTGACTCGGCCCAGATGGAAGTTTGGTTTTTAATAATCTCATTTGCTAACTGATCTTTACAGGGCCAAAGTTGATATATGCATTGCCGACTCCCGGGCTGGGACCAGAAGGAAGCTTATTCTTCAATATGCTGGCTGATCTCCCATTAGCTGCTTTAACAGGACCGGGGTTGCTATATGCATGACCTACTCCGGGACTTGGGCCAGACGGGAGCTTATTCTACAATGCATGCGAACAATCTCCAACGGCATGTCTGTGGTTGTATATAACAATATTAATGTCTCCATTGATGACATTAGTCTGAGCAGAATCTATTTCTTCATGTTTTGGGTTGAGGATTCGAGCTGCATCTGCATTTTCTATATTAAAAGCTATTGTAATGAAAATAAACAGCAGCAAAGCAATCGTGACGTTGAAACAACTTCTCCCCATTGCAGCAGTTCCAAAATTAATTTCAGTGATGTGAGAATGGATATTCACTGAGAATTGAATGGAAGGGAAGTGGCGGATAAAAATAAAATGGGCGTATTAACTATGTATATATAGACCGTGCAGGGAAAGGAAGGGAAGTGAACATCATGGGGTATGACAAACTGGAAGTCATTCCTCGTGAATTTATGGTTTAGTTTACAGAATTCAAGCATGGCCGATTCCTTTGAATGGTTATAACTTGGAATTTTTAAACGGAGAAGACCGGACACTGTCAACAATCTTTAAAATGATCGAAAGGAGAGTTTGTGTTTTTTTTAAATGGTCACATATATGCAATTTCACGGAAAAGAGAGAAAAACTAAGAAATTCTTTGGTGGGAAAGCAATTGTAGGGAAAGCAGTTGGATTCGATTCTTAATCTATGAAGAATTCTTCTCAATGACATCGAATACATAGCCATTAATGTCTGCATTTAGTGCTAGGAAATAACTCGTTTTGATTTTGACCTTCACATCCAACTTCTCATGTTTTAACATATGCAAGAAACAAATACTGTCAAAGGACGCGGTCCACAGTTTTGAATGTTTCAACTCTTCTTAGCTATGTAATTTTAATTTTATTGAAAGTCTGTAATGAGTTCTTATTTCAATTTCTTTTTCCTCGTATATGTTTTATGTATTTTAAATGATTAAAATTTTCACAATTATTTAATTAAACCCGTTTGCTTTTACAAACTTCCCTTGTCACCTTTAGCGATAAAGATTCTAAAGAGAAAACGTCCCCTGTTGACTTTTGAAATACAGATTGGCAATGGAATATTGCAAATACGACTCGTTCAACCTCGACTTTTTCCGTATGAATCTTTAAAATATTAGATATGTCATTTTTGGCATGAAGATAAACTCTAAATTTAAAAGGAGATAATAAAAAATTGTAACGATTTTTTATTTTTGATTTTTGATTTTTTTTTAATATTAAAATTTAAATATTTTAACATATGAATTTATGATATTTAATTTGATTATGAATTTGTTCAATTTTAAATAACTCTTGAATTTAATGAATTTAATTTAAAAAATTTATTATGATTATTTTTATATTATAATTAATTTAATTTAAAAAAATTATTATGATTACCCTTATATCATAATTAATTTAATTTAGAATTTTTATTGTGATTACTTTTAAATTATTTATCTTTTCTTTGAATATCAACCATCACCTATCAATTTTTAATTTATTGATTTATGTATCAAATGTAATTAAACAATCAAAGTTATGGACGATTTTTTTATAGCTAAACATATTAATCAAAATGTTAATCATTCACTTTTGAATGTTAAAAACATTAATTTTGAAAATAATTATATTAAAAATTATTAATTGATTTTAATGTAGATTTTATTTGTGTTTGTTCATATTACTTTAAAATGACCTTCATAAAAAATATTATATATGAAATAAATATTAATTATTTATTGAAATAATGTTAAGATAATTTAAACATAATAAATATCTAAAAATAATTATCAATATAAAAGTAAAATTCCTATAAACCTTCAACCGTTTATTTTACCAAAACTATCAAAACTGCATCTTTTATTTTTAACGTATTATTTTATCATTATATAAATAGAAACATATTATTTTTAATTATCAAATTTTTATTTTAACATTTAAATATTATTATATATTAAAAAATCATACTTGAAAGGTGCGTAACTACCCAATGCATAGCAATTTAATTTAGTCTATTAACATAATTTTATTAAGGATGTTGACATAATTTGTTTTATGTTATTAAAAAAAGCTATTGACATAGTTTGTTTTATGTTATCAAAAATTAGAATGTAATGAAATCTCAATGTCTTTCCTCGTTTGCTCTTTTTCATTAGCCATTACTTTTTTTTTTAATTATAAATGTTTAATAAAATATCAAAACTATTAAATCACAAAAGTTTTCTTCAGTATTTTTGATTCTTCTAATAAGAGCTCATCAATACATGAGTCTTTTAAGCCAAATATAGTAAGAAGGACAAAGATAAGCGTAAATCACTTGTAATTACATCTTAGCCTTCCACATAAGTTATTGATTTAGATGCATCATATGACATAGCTTCATCAGAACATATATTCTCTTCCTTGGACCTTGATTCTATGCCTTCCATTTTATTGAGTGAGGATACTTTCATATTAATTATTAGGAGTGTATTTGTAGAAGTGAATGGTGGGACATTTCATATTATTCTATGTGTTTTATCTTTATCTACTAATCTCTTATTTATTTATCATATCAGTCACATTGGTTCGGGTAAAATAGTTTAGTTCACACCCAATTTAATGGTTATTAGAGAAGTAAACAATGACTTTATTGTTTCACTTATGAAAGTAGATCATCAGTCACAATTGTATGTTTTCTCACATTTTATACCTGATCAAACCTCTACTGCACCAATTCAAATGGGGTGAGTAAATTATGATATGAATGATTGGTCCATCTCAACTATCACTACCTGGAGTAACTCAATCATTATGACTTGGTTTTACTGTTTCCATGATTCAAGCTTTTTGACAAAGTTTACCAAGGTTGCATAATTGATAAACATCTGGAGGATAAGTACGATGAGAAAATCATGAAGAGCTGAATAGATGTTGGAGATTTTCCATAGTGACATTGCTAACCCATTTCAAAAACCCTCATTTAATAGGATTAAATACATACCTACTTTCACCAATGACTATTTGGAATATACTTGGGTATACTTTCTTAAGTAGACATATGTGGTCTTTAATCATTTTATGACATCAAGGGGCTTATAGAGAAATAGCCAAATAAAGCCATCAAGATTTTACGCACTGATAATGGTGGTGAGTATGTTAGTAACCATTTTGAGATCAATTATATACATCAAAGGGGATTAAAATTCAACATATAGTTCCATATAATCCTCAATATAATGGTGTTTTAGAGTGCAAGAATAGGTCTTTGAAGGAAATGGACAACTATATGCTACACTCGAAATCACTGGTATCTCAGTATTAGGTTGAGCCCATCAATTATGTTTTTTATATCCTGAACCATGCTTCTCACGAAGCATTAAAGGGAGTCATTTTTTTTTTAATTTGGAGTGATCACAAACCCACAATAAAGTACTTATGAGTGTTTATATCTCATACTATGGCATGCATTCTAAATAATAACCATAAGGGAATGGATCCTTAGATTTAATCTTGCATCTTCATTGGATATCCTAAGGGTGTTAAGGGATACCTTCTTCTCCATCACACCAATCATAAGTTTTTCAATTGTGCTTGTTATATCCTGAACCATGCTTCTCACAAAGCATTAAACGGGGTCTTTTTAAAAAAAAACTTGGAGCGATCACAAACCCACAATAAAGTACTTATGAGTGTTTATATCTCATACTATGACATGCATTCTAAATAATAACCATAAGGGAATGGATCCTTAGATTTAATCTTGCATCTTCATTGGATATCCTAAGGGTGTTAAGGGATACCTTCTTCTCCATCACACCAATCATAAGTTGTTCAATTGTGCTTGTTATATCCTGAACCATGATTCTCACAAAGCATTAAAGGGAGTCATGTTTTTAAAAACTTGGAGCAATCAGAAACCCACAATAAAGTATTTATGAGTGTTTATATCTCCTACTATGACATGCATTCTAAATAATAACCATAAGGGAATGGATCCTTAGGTTCAGGATTTCATCTTCATTGGATATCCTAAGGGTGTTAAGGGATACCTTCTTCTCCATCACACCAATCATAAGTTGTTCATTGAGAGGAGTTTTTCATTTTCAAGAGCATTCTTTGAACTCCACATTGGACACCTCTCTACATTCCTTAAACACACTAGGATTTGAAGAGAGTTCTGATGAGTCAAATCCATCTAATCAGCTCCCTAATAATCCAAATTCTTCTTGTAGTTCTAATTATGAGATTAGTGATGAGGACTCCCCTCCTCCTTTCCCCATAATATATTCATAGAATGAGGAATATCCTCCTGAATATTTAAGCACTAGTCCTCTTTAGTTTAAATAGACACTGCAAAGTGTTGGCCAGTTGGTTGGAGATCCATCAAACACCAAGCAAACTCATTCATGATTCTATGATTCCTCGCATTATTTCATTACATCTTCTTTCGAGCCATAATTTTTTAACAAGACAGTAGGCACTCTTGAGTGGGATACTACTATGGAAGAGGAGTGTGGTTTCTTGAAATTGAACAACACTTGATATCTAGTCCCGCTTACTAAAAGAAGAACACATTTTATGTAGGTGGATCTATCAAATAAATTTTATACTATATAGGTTTGTAGACAAGTTCCAAACATGTTTGGTAGTAAATAATTTTACTTAGGTGTCTAGAATTGACTATATCAATACGTTTTCCCCAACTGCCAAAATGAACTCAATTCGACTCATTCTTACTATTGATGTAACACATTGTTAGGATGTTCATCAAATAGATGTCAAGAGTTCTTTCCTCCACAGTGACCACAAAGAGAAAATATACATGTAGCAACCAAAAGGATTTGTTGAATATTACTATTTAGTTTGCAAACATCAAAAATCTATCTATGGCCTCAAACAAGCTAGTTGAGCTTGGTGTGCCAAGATGGAATATTTTATTCTTTCAGTTGGGTCACCATATCATGGTTCATTATTGATTCTAGTTTTCTACATAAATTACTTCTTGATCACATGGATTTCTTCATCCACCATCCCAGTAGTGAAAATTTCTTTGTCTAAAAGGTTCTCAATGACTGACTTGGACTTATTGCATTAATTTCTTGAAATTAAAGTTTCTCAATTTCACTCTAGGATCATTATTGCACTGTAATCCAATAATGCTCTTGATTTACTTGCACAGTTTAACATGGGTGACTGTAATCTAGCTCTAACTCCTTTTCTATTTGGTGTGAAGCTTGAGGCTAATTTTCCATCTCCTTTGATTGATGCTACCTTGTATCGATAACTTGTTGGTAGTCTCATTTATCTTACGCATACTATACTTGATATTTCATATGCAGTGGTTATGGTCTCTAGTTTTATGTAGAAACCACATGAGTTGCATTGGAAAATAAAGTAAGCATATACTCCAATACATTTAGGCTACTCATAGTTTCAAAGTTCACTATGGATCAGACATCTACATTTGTTTTATTCGTTATACATATTCAAATTCGGCTAGTGATATTCAGAATTCTAAGTCTACTACAATCTATAGTCTCTCCCTCGATTCAAGTCCAATTAGTTGGTCAAGCAAGAACAAAAATGATGTTGTTTTATCTTCTCTAGAGGTAGAATCAAGATAAATTTTTAATATTGCCACTAAATGTATTTGGATCCATGGGATTCTCATTGATTCTAGCATCTACTTTAGATGACCAAAAATAATCTTCTAAAATAAACAAAGCACAATCGAGATCTATAGGAATTCGATCCTCCATCAATAAACTAAGTATATTGAAATTCACATGTATTTCATTTATGGGCTCATCTATGCAAAAGTTATTGACATCCACTATATCCAAAAAATAGAGTAATTTGCTGATATATTCACCAAACCCTTCATCAAAATAAAGTATCTTCATTTGTTGGATCTGCTTGGGGTTCAGGGTACTCTAGCATCCTCCTCTCAAAAGAATTTTATTGTACTTAGGTACCTCATTAGGCCTTTATGTCATGACTCAATTTAACTACCCATCTATGTTATGCTTAAGAGAGAGTGTTAATGTAGACTTTTAATTCATTTAATTGTTTTTACCTATACATATTTAGTTAGCTTGCTTAGGTATATTTTTAAGTCATTATGAAAGATAATCCCATGTTCATGAAAAAGTGAGAACATATTTATCTTTCACTTATATAATGTACTCTTCTAAAGTTTTTATGGCTAATAATACTAATAATAATATTGTAATATTTTGATTGTTGGACAATTACTTTTTTTTAGCTCATGTTTGATTTTGCTACTACATTCAAGTAATTTTTTTATGTGTTCTACCCATCCAATAAATTCTTGATTATGATCCACTCTGTTAATTCATACATGATTGATAAAATATAATATAAAATATTATGCACACCAAACAACCCATTTTTGCTGATATTTTAAAAAATAAAAATGACAATTGAGGGATTGGAAATATATATTTATTTGAAGGTGTAGCACATAAAAAACTTAATAAAAGATGTGTCTAGGCAAGGGGATATAACTAACTTGAGGGATTAAAATAGGAGCTTCCCTTTTTATAATTTAAAATATTTGGACTCAAACATATATAATTTAGATGATTCATCCGTTGGAATGAAGAAATTGTTTGGCTTGAACCTGGGATAACACCACTTAAAAGAAATGCTTAAAAAAAATAGAAAAAAATTTCATGTAAGTTTATAACTTTCTGGTTCTTTTACATATTACCTATATTTAATGGTATTTAGTTTTCTACTCGGGTGCATAGCTTTAATATGAATAATAAAGGGTATAGGGGCGAGTAGAGATTAGGCACAGCCTAGTAATATCTAACATATACTAATAATTTAATTAATATTTTGATAAATTCGGTCATGAAGAGTTTAATTAAAGAATACAAGTTAAATGTTTAAATAAACGATTAAATTATAATTTTACCCAAACTGATATCATTAAAGAGTGATATCCATAGGTGATAGATATTCGTTTTGTTTTTAAAAACAGTTTCACTTCTCTTTTGGGTGTTTTAATTTTGGCCCCCCACCTCCCAATATTGATTTTATTTATATAGCACATGGTTATACAAATAATTTTACGACATGCACTGTTTTCACCCACTTTTTCAATTTATTTATATTTATATATAATTATAAGGTTTTTGCACGACATGTCTTGTTTTCACCCACTTTTTTACTCTTATATATATAATAGTATAAGGTTGAGGTTGTTGTCAAGTAAATTGTTTAGTTTTTAAATATTTAATTTTTTTAGAAGTTTAGTTTAAATAAATTTAATTAATATTAATTTATTTTTTAATTGTATTTTATTTATTAATATATATACATATTATAAATTATAATAATTTTTGAATCATTTTATATTTATAAAAATATCAAATATTGTTATATTTTACAATTTTTGAGTTATAATATTTTACAAAAATATAATAAAATTTAGTTATATTTGGTTTAATGGAAAATAAATATGTATATTTTTGTAAGCGTTTTTTATGTATGTGTGTATGCACATACTGCATATGTGTATTCATTTTTTGTTTTCAAAATAATTTGTAATAAAGTTTTTTATTATTTATGAGATTGAAATTGACAATATCCATGCACCAAATTTGATTTAATTTAAAAATAATTTTTAAGATCATAAACAAATTTAAAATTCTACAACTTCTCTTCTTGCATTATGTTAAAAATATTAACGAAAACCCCTCTAGTCATCTTAAAATATTGAAGTAAATTTTTATCTTAAATTGTATAGGCATTTAAACTCCACTTTTGGGCTCTTATCACCTTACACTGACATTCATTTTTATATGATATTATTTCCTCTATCCAATATAAAACCTAAAAAATATATTAAAAAATTGGAAACTTAATTTTATATGTATGATATTGTAGATATCCTTTATTTTACCATCCCTCATTCATACCTTATGTCAATTTCCTTCCTGAAGTCCCCCTCCCTTCCCCATCCTCCCCTTTATTTATATATATAGACACACTTTACGTTTGTTTATCTTAATCTTAAATATATCAACTAAAAGATGTGGAGAAATTATGTAAATTTCCTTCATAAAGTCCCCTCCCTTCCCCGTCCTCCTCTTTAATAAAAAAAAGAAAAACAATATACTTCACGTTTGTTTATCTTGGTGTCCTAAATGATATAGGTTAAAATAATATGGTTTCCCTTTGTTCCTCAATCCATGTGTGTCTTTCCATTTAAAGATATGGATATCTCGGAATGTAGTAAGGATATTTTTAAAGGCGTGTTGAATTAGGATAGTGTAATTTTAATAAGACTATTATTTAATAACATATTTTATATGAGATGGATAATATGGAATGTTTAAAAAAGTGAAAATATTTTATATGAGATGGATAATATGTAATGTTTAAAAAGTGAAAATACATGGATCATCATATTTTTAAATACTAATATAATATGTAGTTTTAATATTTAAAGGATGTTTTTGAAAAATATATTTTTCAAAGTTTTTAATATTATAAGTTTTATTAAATTCAAGGTTAATAATGAAATGGATAATTATGTGTTTAAAAAAAATGAAGTTTTGGATCAACTTGAATGCTTGGTTATGTTGTAGTATTATATATAATAAAAGCATAATAAAACTAAGTAGGTAGAGAGGTCAATCTTACAATGTATTAATTTTATAGGAAAGAAGACTTTCAAAAATATTTTTGTTGTGAACCAAAATTGATTGAGAATAGGTTTTTAATTTTTTAATCTTAATAAATCTTTAATATAATGTATTTATTTTATTCTGGTTTAAGTTGTTATGTATTATTATATGTTTAGTTAAGATATGACATGTTTTTATATATAATTCATACTCAGCATTATAAGGAAAATGACTATTTATATAAATGTGTGAAATGTTGATGGAATAGAAAAAATTATTTAACACAATAGATGAAATGGTGTGATCAAACAAAAATACCAACAAATATATAAATAAAAATGTATTGATTTTTTTTTGTATTTAATTGATTTTAAAATTAAAATAAATAAATATAAAATTTGGTATATTAATTAATATAATAAAATTATTTTCATTGACTCTAAAACTTTTATATATTTTTAAAAATTTAAATAATATATATAATCTATAAAAATAACCATAATTTATCAAATTCTTTTTACTAATAAATGTGGATGTCAATTATAATTTACTAATAAAATAATTTCCAATAACTTATGTACATATTTAATTTTTAATTTCTTACCTAGTTTAGGATTTTGTTTCGAAACATCTTAAATTTGATGCTAGACAATACCTTAATTTATATGGATGGATATCCTAAATTCATCTATATCGGTGAAATTAACATACAAAATAAGATAATAAAAATGACGTATAAATAATTATGTAACTATACACCTTTTTTGGACTCATAATGCTAATAATATATGGTTTGATACATTATATAGATTATCCTAATAAATATTTTTAGTTTATTTTAATATATTATAATTTAAAAGACCAAACGAGGCAAGGCCTTTAGATTTCAACACATCCTTTCATTTTGAACATTGTAAAGCAAATAGTATCGATATGCTAAACCCAATTTTTAATGCATTCGATGGATGGATATCATTTAGTTGCAATTTTTTTTTTTTTAAATATAAAATTCATATTTAAAATACGAAGATAAGAAATAAAGATATGAGAATGTGATTACCTATTGGTATGGGGGTAATAATGAAGTTGTAAAATTGAATTATTTTATTGGTTTTTTTTTTTTTTTTTTTTTTTTTTTTTTTTTTTTTTTTTTTTGATAATTTTTCTCAATTTTTTAGTTGTATTTAGTCATGTTTTCTTTCATTCTTTTCTCTTTCTCTATCTCTTTATATTTATTTTTTTATATTCTTGAGATATCTTTCAAAAGATAGTGTATGGTTTTGGTCTATTATTAATATATAATTAATGGTTTTAGGGATGGACACTTTATTTATATATATATGTGTGTGTGTGGAGGTATTTATTTAAATTATATAAATATATAAATTTATTTAATATATATTATATACATATAATAAATGTGTTAATTTATTCAATTTAAGAATTTATAGAGAAGATAAAAAAATATTAAAAAATAAGAAAAAATTATTATTGTATTAAATATTTATTATAACATTAATATTCATATAAAATAGATAATAAATTATAGCTAAACTTTGTATTTTGTATGCATTATATTTAATTTTGTGTTTATGACATTGACCCTTTTAAAGGGTTTGATAAATATTTGGTACTTGAAAAGCTGATAGTCATAAACATGCACCCCTAAAAAGCATTTACCTATTAGGATTTTGATAAAGGATGTTAGTTTTCAAAAAAAATACAAGAAAAAATATGTGCATGGTATTTAGATCTCTATAATTCATGAATATGTTCAACAAATAATTGATTTAAAATATATTATAATTAACACCACATGCCTCATTTTCAAAGAACAATAAAATTTTTAGATCAATTTATTATATTCAATTTTTAAATACTACTTTTATTTTACAAATGTATCATCATATCTACCAATCAAAAAATATAAAGGTAAAGTACAAAATAGTTTATAGTAAACGTGTAACTAGTTAATAATTACAATACAAATGCCCAAGAATCACTCAAAACCCATGGCTGAAAAATGAGTTTGAAAACATGTAACTATAAAAAATATAACCACACATTTAAAAAAATGGAGGATGTGGTAGATCATAATTACGAGGGATGTAATCCCAACAAGAGGGATTCTCCAAAACGGATATGACATAACCCAACCATCCTAACTATTTTTTTATTTTTTGTAAAGGTCAATTTTTAAAAGGGTCCCATCATTCTACAAAGAAGATGTAGATAAAATAATAATAGCCTCAAGAAGCTCCTTTCCAAGTAGAAAAGGAAAATGGTTGCAAACATGTTGTGACTACGATTCAAGCTCATAAAAGAAACTCAAAATTATTATGACCTTATTATAATATTTAATTTTTGGGATCTGAGAGTCATTTTTATAGGTTTCAACTATTTCTTACTTATTCCTTTCCTTTTTTTATTTACTATAGTATAATCTCTGCCTTCTTTGAAGTCTATATTTATGGAGACAAAATTTTCAATTGTATCGATTAATTTGTGATAATTCAATGAAACCCTAGTGAATAATCCTTCATTTGAATCCAAAGTGTCACTAATTTTATAAGAATAATATTAATTAACAAGGTGAAAACCATGTTACTTGAAGACTTCAACTCTTCATTTACATAGGCTCCAACAACTCCCATATCCATCTCTCTAGGTTTCATTTCTTCTTCCTTTTGAATATCCCCATCTTCACTCTCATAAGAAAACACTATGAAATGGTTGGGAAGGGAATATTTACACCATGAGGTTTGCATATTCTTCATATAAATTTCACATGAACTCAACATATGCTCCGTAGTAAAACAACTTCCACATCTAAATGGTAATCCTTCATAGTCAAGAGTTTTGGACCATCTATGATTATAAAATTTCAAAAAAATGGATACAATAAATTCATATACATCTATTTAAAAAAAAAGATTCGAACATAAGTGATATGATGAAAAATTTTAATAAATTCGGCCAACACCAATATTTCTCCCAAAGCCTTACATATAGTTGATAATGAGGATAATCTTTCAAAATGATATATACAAAAACTACCTACCCATGTCATGATAAAATCAAGATCCATATATACACATCTTGAAAAATGGGAGAGGTCCATAGAGATAACAAAACAATAGACTTTCCATGATCCAATAGATTATATCCTCCTAGCTAATGAGAATGGGTAGAGAAGAAATTGTGTGAATGGAATATCTGCCACATTGGCATCAATGGAGGAGAGCCTTAGAAAGAGATGCTAGTGGAACCCTAATCATGGTGCAATGAGCATTATGTTAGTTGTTGAGAAACTCCTATAAGGGTTGAAATTTCATGGTAACTTTTTTTAATTATGTTTGAATCTACAAGACTATAGCGATGGACATTTTTTTTTAAAAAAAAAGTTTTGATATACTGTCATTATTGAAAATATTAGAATTCTTAATTTTTTATATTTCAAAATTATATAAAATATCGAAAAAATGTAATTAAAAGACATGTAATTTATACACTACATATAGTTTCTAGGAAAAATCATCCTCTAAATAATGGATTTCAAATGAAAAAGAAAAAAATCCATTACCAAGCACTCTAATCTTATATAAAATCTAAAAATAATATTTGAATATCTTTAATTTTCTATACATATAAAATTTTTGAATGATAAATTCCACTATAATGAGATATGAATCCCAGTGGAAATCCTTGAGCGATTAAAGACCAAAATTAAAAAAGCTATCGTAGGCTCCAGGTTATCTTCCTATATACTATTAAGATCAGTAATACAAGTCCAGTGTCAAGAGTTTAAAATCCACAACCTGTTTAACTTGCCAATCGTTGAATAAAAATCGGCTTAGAATTTAATACAAAAGGCTTAGAGTGTAATGTTTAAATTATGTTTCAAAATTCAAAAGCTTGTCTTTCCACTATGCCAATGACTAGGAAGCAGCAATTCGTGCATCATGATATTGGGAATAACCTCTTAGATATGTGTATTACAAGGCATTTAATAGGTATGTATCTTGTATTTCTTTGCACAACAGCGATGGACTCCAATATCGAGGAGAAATAAGATCTTATACAGTACACATGCGTTTTCGAAAACTATAAAGTGATTTAATACAATGTATTATAAAAAGGAAAAGGTTATTATTGGTAGTTATTGAAAGAAATCATTCATTTAAATCATAGTCACAAGGTTCGCCGAATTTTTACCTAAAAATTCGGAATTCGGCGAACTTAATGCCCTTCACTAAAAATTCGCTTAAGTTCGCCCTGTTCGGCGAATTTCGTGTTCGGACCCAACAGTATATAAATAAAATAAACATTTAAGTATATAGTTTCTTATACTTTAAGTTATATTTTATTTATATACTTTCAGGGTGTTTGAGAGGGGTTTCGGACCGCTAGGAGCTATAATGCAAATTCTAGGTTTTGGAGGATCCTATCATATTTCAGAGTTAGTCAGATTCCAGGGTTTCAAACCTAGCCATATTTCAGCTTTTCAAGATTTCAAGATTTCAAGGAGACATCATAGGAGGTATGAAGGCTGCATGAAGGGATGTATGCGTGATAGAATAGTATGAGAATATCTCTTGCAAAGTGCCACAAGCCGATCCCACCCCATTCCCATTGCACCCCTTAAGGCATGCACTTTGTGAGATTCAATGCACCGATGAGCCCTTGTGAGAGAAAGTGTCAGTAAATGAGATTGTGTCTGCGAGTGGTCTCAACACTGGGGGAGAGTAGCCGAGTGGTTTAAAGCGGCACAAGAAGACATTGTTAGCATGGATCCCCATTTATGGCGGCAGACGTATGGTTCTTCTACTCCAGAGTTACAAAAGCTTGCCGTGCGTGTCCACAGTCAATGTGCCAGTGCTTCTGCATGCGAAAGAAATTGGAGCACACATGATTTGATCCATACTAATAAGAGAAACCGACTAGGGGCCAAAAAGTTGTCAGATCTTGTGTTTGTTCATAGCAAATTAAGATTGCTTGAGCACAATCTTGCAAAAGAAGATGACAATCTTCATCTTGGAGAACCATCCTTTGAAGGAGTTGAGAAAAATATAGATAGTGTTGATGAGCTGGATGGAGGATTCGTTGATGGTGCTGGTGCTAGTGCTAGTTTTGATTTTGAAGTTGGGTTTGATGTTGCAAATGTTTGAAACTTAAGTTCTATATCAATTTTGAGCTTAGGCTCTAAACTATGAATATTTTGATATCTTTTAATGTAATTCAAGTTTGAAATTCTTATGTTTATTTTTATTTTATTTATTAAATTAATTTTATTTTTAATTTTATTTATTTATTTACAATTATTTTTAATTTTTATTGGATTTCTTTTTGACTTTTTTTTTATATATTTTTTATGTTTTTATACAACTCGAACTTAATGGCGAATTTTTTTCGAACTTTATCTATTGGCAAACTTGAATCGAATTTTATCCTTGTCGAACTCGAACTCGAATCCGAACCTTGTGACTATGATTTAAATCAATTAACAAATACATATGAGAAATGGTTTAATTAACGCAAAGTCTTTCAAAATAATTTAAGCAACAAAGAATTTCTTAATTTTGATTAGGGTAAAGGTATTGGGAAACATATAAAAACAACGGATTTTCCAATTAAGTTCGTCATAAAGTGAACATGTTGATATATAGTGTTGAATAGTTTTTTTTAAAGATTTGGAATTTTTGATAATACTAAAAAAAACCCATCTATCATATATTATAATTCTCTCCTAGTGAAAAAAAATATTTTATTTGCTTTCTTTACCTAGAGGGAGGCAGAAAACTTCCCAATCTACCTTATGAAATCTCTAAGTATGTGTACAATTAGTCCATAGGAAATCTCAATTTTTTTTAAAATGATAAATTTATTATAAAATGCTTTTAATGGTGTTATAATGATCTTATGTAAATATGATAATTTTGATGTAAATTGTGAATTTCTTTGTTAAAGATAAAACTTTGATGATTTGAAAAATAATTATTTTCTTCTATTTGAAAAACATATTGTCATAACTAACAAGTTTTAAAATAAAAAAAGTTGGGTTAATTAATTATTAAATACTATTTAAAATATATATAAATACCAAAAAAATAAAAAATTAAAACTTATAATCTTTGATAAATTTGCATGGTTAACAAAATGGATACTGTGCACTCCTTTTATTATATATATTTGTGATCAAAACAACTTCACTTTATATATATATATATATATATATATATATATATATATATATAAATATAAATATAAATATATAATAGTTTATCAAAAATTAATTCTTGTTATTAGCAAATTTTGATAAGATAAAAAGGAATGAAATTAAATCATATCCCAAATAATTTTGATAGAATAAATATCTCTCAATCTTTAACTTATAACTTAAAATCAACCTGTAAAATAATAATCAACCAAAAAAATAAAAACATAAAATACAAAATACTAATAAATACTCTTTTTCCACACTTCTAAAAATTGTTTGCAGCTGAACTTGACGATGATCAAACTTTTGTGGACACGCAAATTCAAAAAAATCGGTCACACTTGACTTTCATCTTGTATTTAGAATATGAGTTATAATGTACTCTCTTAAGTGGAATTAGGTGAGATCTTACAGGGATTTTAAATATTGTAATAAAATGAATGATACGCCTACTAAATCTCAGATATCCCGTACTAAATTTGAGATGTTCCCTATCCTTTCGTGTCGAGTATATATATAAATAGTTCCCACTTTCTTTCCATTCAATAGTGCGTGTCAATTCTCACATCACTACAATAATTTTTGGATTCGTGAACTGCTGCAATGGGGAGAAGTTATTTCGTCGCCACGACTGCTTTTCTGCTGTGTATTTTCATTGCTGTATCATTTAATATAGGAAGTGCAGATGCAGCTCGAATTCTCATCAATGGAGACATCAAAAGTGATGAGAGTCATTCAGGGCTCGCTGATTAACATACGGCTGGATCAGCGCCTATCAGGATCCAAGAACAGCCCTGCAGCTGGTCACAAGGAATTCATAACCCATCACAAGAAAATAAGCAAAATAAAAAGAAAGCTCCCTTCTGAATCCTGGAGTACGACATGGACATAACAACGCCGGTCCTGGTAACTCAGCTAATGAGAGATAGATGCTAATTATGTAACCAAATTAGGGATAGAAGCGAATTATGTAACCATGTAAAAGCTGTCATCCGTTAAAAACAATAGTTTAAATTTTAGAATGTGGATTTATTATTTTTAAATTTCTATAGTAAAATTTTAATCTTAAATCAGAAATTTACAGTAAAAAGGACTATCACTAGAAGCGAATTGTGTAACCATGTAAAAGCTGTAATCCGTTAAAAACGATAGTTTAAATTTTACAATGTAGATTTATTTTTTAAAAAAATTTATAGCAAAATTTTAATCTTAAATCAGAAATTTACAGTAAAAAGGACTATCACTTTTTACGCCTAAGAGTTTTACATTGATTTGAATATATTTTCAAGATTTAATTATAAAACCTTTAAACATATTATAATTTTTTTCCTTTTAAGTATTTCATATCAAAATTTTCATTTAGATATATTATAAAATTTACACTATGTTATGATAAGATTTCTATGTCAGTGTTCTAGAGAAATTAGACGTGAATTAATACATTATGAGGCATTCTGAATATATGCCTTATAGCTAATAATGATACGTTTTGTATGAAAGATCAAAAGAATAAAACAATCTGTATTTCCTGGAATGAATTAAATGAAATCTAATGTTTTAATGCTTTTATTATGTTCAAGATAATATCTTACAGAATGTATGTTAAATTTTCCATTCTGCATTGAGATATAATGATCATGTAGTGTTTTGAATGAAGGATTAAAGAAGCCAGGTTGAAAGTATGGATATTGTTTTATTAATTGTATTTAAAATACTATTATATTTATAGTATTTTTAAATACAATTAAATATTTTTTTTTAAAAAAATTATTTATCGAAATAAGTTTATATAATATGATGTTTGTGTTGTGTATTTAAATTAATGTTGTTTTTTTTTTTTTTTTTTTTGACATAATTTTTTATAATTCCCTTGAAAACATGAAATGATAGAAGTAGCTAGTCAGGACAACCTTAAAATATTTGTAGATGTTTATCCTACATGTTAAAATCAAACCCCACATAATTATACTTTAGTGTAAATATAATTTCATGTAAGGTTTTAAAACATCTATTTCCTAGAAGTGATGATCTATCTATAACAACATACACTTAAACTCTCTTAAACTCTCGTTTCATATAAATAGATGATGTGACAATAACTTGGACTAAATAATGGTAAATGGTGTCTCAATATGCATGTTCCTTCTAAGATGTAGCAATATACATGCTCTTCATATGGTTCTTACTTTAAACTTTACTTGGTAAATTATTAGGAATGATTTTAATATATACAACTGTTTATAGTATGATGTGTACCATTTTTTTACCATAAGTAGTATTGATATGAGAAATAAAGGAAACAAGAAATAAATCTAAGGTAAAATGACACACAAAGACAAAGGGATTAGATCCATCATCATTCTCAATATTCACTAAGGTAGATTAAGTAAAAGTCTTGTAGATGCCAAATCCATCATAGGAGAGATAAATACTCAAAAAGAATACAAGTAGCTTAGATGATGGTTTAATAAATCTCAAAAGATATAATGGATCAAATTTGAAGGCATGGAAGGAAAAAGGTTGGAGAGATAGTATAAGGAACATCACGTGTCATAAAAATCACAAAAAATAAAATACAAATTGATAAAGTGTGTAAGAAACAACTGAAAAATGTTATGGAAAATAGATTTATATCAAAATTTAGTGTCCAATTATATTTAACAAAGGAATACTACCTCTAAATTTTTCAAAATATTTAAAATTTGTTAATTATTTTAAAACATTTATTTGATAATTTTATTTTAAATTATTTTTTCCTACTAAATGGAACATCATTATCTATCACTTCACATTATGTAGCTATAATTTAAAGTTTAATTTTTATGTTCAACATAATTTTTTTTAAAGTAATTCTTAATTTATTGTCAAACCTTTTTATAATCATATTCAATATTGTAAGAAAATGATGACCAAAACCAAGAATATTATAAATAGTCTCACTAACAATTGTCAATCCCAAACGATTAATTATAAGTAGACATTTAATATTTTATTATGAACATTAAAAAAAAAAATGTTTATCTAAATTTTATTTAAAATATAAATCCTTCTTATCAAAACGATTAAATTTTTGGTATTTTTAAAAATTTTAATTTAAAAAATAAATAAATATTTTATTATCATGAAATAAAAGTAAAGTAATACGACATAAAGTCTCAATTTTAAAATTAGTATTCTCACTTTTATCTTAAAATATCATAATATATGTCCATTTATATTCTAATAATAAAAATTTACGAATTTTTTTTTGGTTTTACCTACCTTAAAAATGAGAATATTTGTAATTGTCATCCCCTTATAAATATAATAACTTATAACTATTCAAAAGAATCGTCCATACTTGTCTTTTCTAAACCAAACCATAAAATCATTATCAACATGTTTTGCTTTGAATACCTGTTTTGTCAAGTGTATATTCAACCACGTGGAATGACTTCAACTCTGTCATACTCAGTGATGTCCCATTCTCTACATAGTTTCCCATTGTATTTGTGTCCTCCTTTTTCCCTTCCATTTTATAGTGAAGTATTTTTCACTTCCTCTCTTATGAATATCCATACTCTACTCACATTACTAAAATTAATTTTATGACTACTACATTAGGGAAAGTTATTACATCACAATGACTACTTTGGTGTTATGTATTTTGATTACAGTAGCTTTTAGTATAGAAAATGTAGAAACCACTCAAATTCTGAGGCCGAAATAGGCAAAGGATATATATTCTACTCGGCCCGGTCTCTTGAAAGGAGACAATAAAATTGTTATTTCAAAGCGTATAACAAGTGTGTTGAATAACAAGCTCCCTTCTGGCCTATGTCCCGGATAAGGTCATGTGTGTACCAACGTCCATCTAATTAAAGTAACTAATTGGATATAACCCTTGAGTCAGGCATGAATATATGAATGTCGAACCCTATAAAGACTAGTGGGAAAGAGACTACGTGTTGGACATGCATACATAATATACAGCCTTGTTAGGTCTTCGCAAACATCGCAATCTTTTCCTTGTAACGAAAGTTTTGCTTAAGCGTTCATTAGTATTAATATGAATTGTTTGTTTTATAATGTTCGTTCATTTATTATTATATATGAACGAACATTATAAAACAAACAATTCATATTAATACTAATGAACGCTTAAGCAAATAATATAAACAATTCATATTAATACTAATGAACGCTTAAGCAAATAATATATGAACGAACATTATAAAACAAACAATTCATATTAATACTAATGAACGCTTAAGCAAATAATATATGAACGAACATTATAAAACAAACAAAACGCTTAAGCAAAACTTTCGCTACAAGGAAAAGATTGCGATGTTTGCGAAGACCTAACAAGGCTGTATATTATGTATGCATGTCCAAGACGTAGTCTCTTTCCCACTAGTCTTTATAGGGTTCGACATTCATATATTCATGGCTGACTCAAGGGTTATATCCAATTAGTTACTTTAATTAATTATAATTTTAATTCGTCTTTTATTTATATGTATATATATATAATACTTCCAACTATTTTTTATGGAAAATTTTAAAGGTATCTTTAAAAAATTTGAATGATCTCACATTAATATTTGTTTGGATTCCATATTAGATTTATATATTTTTTCATACATGTAATTATAAAATTCGGATGGTTTAAAAATAAATAGAATATAAACTAAAGTTTGAATTGCACTAATATTGCTATTCACCAGGGCAAACTCAACCCATAAGTTTATTGTATATATAATATTTTGTCCTTTATATGAACAATTATTCTCTAATTAGTCATCATCAAAATTCATAAAGTTTAATTTCTTAATACACATTGTATTGTTTAATGAAATTGGCATATATAATTATTTGAATATTTTCTTATTATGCGTAGAATTATATATATATATATATATAATTTTTTTTAGGATGTGAATTGCATTAAATATTTTCCCAATCATAAAAACAAAGCTTATTTGAATATCAATTGTTTGTTTTATAATTTTAGTTCATCATATATATATATATATATTACTTCCGACTATTTTTTATGGAAAATTTTAAAAGTTTCCTTAAATTATTTGAATGATCTCACATTAATATTTGTTTCGATTCGATATTAGATTTATATATTTTTTCATACATGTAATTATAAAATTTAGATGGTTTGAAAATAAATAGAATATAAACTAAAGTTTCAATTGCACTAATATTGCTATTCACTAGGTCAAACTCAACCCATAAGTTTATTGTATATTTAATATTTTTTCTTTTATATGAACAATTATTCTCTAATTAGTCATCATCAAAATTTATAAAGTTTAATTTCCTAATGCACATTGTATTGTTTAATGAAATTGGCATATATAATTATTTGAATATTTTCTTATTATGCATAAAATTCAAAATACTTTTTACCTATTATATATATAATTAATTTTATATATATAGAGAGAGAGAGAATGTGAATTGCATTAAATATTTTCCCATTCATAAAAACAAAGCTTATTAGAATATCAATTGTTTGTTTTATAATTTTAGTTCATCTTATATATACATACTTACACACACACATATATATGTATGTATGTATGTATATATGTATGTATATATATATATATGTATGTATGTATGTATGTATGTATGTATGTATGTATGTATGTATGTATGTATGTATGTGTGTGTGTGTGTGTGTATATATATATATATATATATATATATATATATATATAATTTCTGACTATTTTTTATGGAAAATTTTAAAGGTTTCTTTAAATTAATTGAATGATCTCACATTAATATTTGTTTGGATTCTATATTAGATTTATATATTTTTTCATACATGTAATTAATCTCCACATTGCATGATAACTCAACTTATATAAGATCTAATATTTATATAAAAGTAACCCAAATGAAAATAATATAGGATTAAAAATAAAATGTCACACTTATTATTTTGATCATTTATTGTTATTTTACTTTTTTCTATTATTATCTTGGAAATAATGTTGTCTCCTATATACTTTGCTCACAAGGTTCACTCCATTCCCCCGGTACCCACTTAGTATGTTTCCTCTCCAATTAAAATGGGACACAATTATTATTCCCATCCCAATCATATTGTTGTTTTTGGCCCTACTTCTAATCAAGATCACAATAATAACAATCAATAAATCATTTCTAAGTGCAACCATTGACTCTCTTATCTCCTCATATCAACATGCATCGATTTTTAATTTTTTTTAATTCTAAATGTTATAATCATAACTGGACGTTCAACTAATTTGACAGGATATAAAAATGAATCCATAAAGATAATGATTTCAATTTTGATAACCATCATAAATCATGATTTTGTAGAGGATTCAAATCATGGAAAACATATCTTGGGTTGGTAATAGACGAGTTTACCTATAGGATGTCCTTGTATTTGAAAATAGATCATTGACCAAATGTTATCCATTGATCAGCGTTGAAAGGGTAATGCTTAACATGGTACATTTTTAGGTTTGAAAGGGTAACAAAGTAATAATGCAGTATGTTGTAATCTTTTGATGAGCTTCAAATATTTTATTAACTACAATCCCATATGATATCTACGTAAAGTAGTTGATAACTTTTTAAACAATAGGATTACTTCTGGAGGCTGGATAATAATTAAATTCCTACTTTCAAATGTAGTGGCTTACACTTCCTAAGAGGGTGGAGATCATACAATACAAGGAAGAGATCATTAGTGAAGTACATAGACATATTAATAAAAATTACATTTTGCTTTAGACACAAAGGTGGTGGAGCAAGCATTCTAGAGAGTCATGTTTTTTCGCACGTGCATTGATAACGATGATGTCTCCCTTGCTTCTATAAGCAATACTAGAGGTTAGAAAGAAGAATGTTTATATGTTATTCATAGTGCAGTTAATTTGGCTCTCAAAGCTTCAATCATAACATCTCAAGCATATGTTGTATGCATATTACCATGGTTTCAGAATATGAAGGACCTATCTAGCTTCTTTAGGCACCTTTTAGGTTTTCCCTCTACTTAGTTTTTCACCGCCTATACGGTTTCCTTGCTTTCGTTTTATCAATCTTGGCCTTATTTTTTTTTGTGGTGAGGAATTAATAAAATAAAGTATATTTTCTAGAAAATTAAAAACAAAAAAAGTTCGAATAGATGTCTATAAGCATGTGGACAAAGCAATTTGGATATTAAATTAAACATTTAGACAAATCAGTTTGGTGATCAAACTAACCATGTAAACAAAGCAATTTGGAATCCTGGAAAAACATATTATGTGGTCGAGTTTAACTATGTTTATAATAAAAATTACATAAAATTGAAACTCAAATGTAAAATAATGATGCTCATAAATCAATTGAGAATCGAATCATATCATTTTAGATGTAAGACATGTAGGTAAAAGATCCTAAAATAAGGATGTGTTAGCATTATTTAGATATTACATTGTTTAGTTTAGTTTAGTTAGCGCAATCTGTTATAGCACCGATTTCGGTCGCATTTGATTAGGTATTTATAACTATTTATCATTGTATATATTCACCTCTTTCTATTTAACAAAATCAATGCATACATATTCCACTCCTACAGTCTGGTATCAGAGCAGGATTATCTGATAGAGGGTTAGAAAGAAAATAGGAGTAGTTGTTCTGAACTTGGCTCCTATAAATGAGGAAAGTCTCTAAATTCAAGATCTGATCGTTACATTGATATTGGCCTTGTATCGCTTCTTGTGATCAGCACTCTACATCACACTAGGTGACTGCATCAACATTGACCATCTTCATCATGCATCTCAGCATACGACTTCAAAAATTGATCAGTTTTTCAATAGTCTAGAAAATCTTATTGAGGCAGGCTCCTATTCTCTCAAATCATGCAGCGAGAGGTCTGTCAGTACAGTCAGTTTTTAAAGCTATGAATCTCCGCTGGTCCATCCATAGTTTTAAAAGTTTCTTCACTTCCAACATTTCAACATTATTGCGTCACGTTACCTTTGCACATAATCTGCCTCTAGACCCTGCGCTTGGAAGAAACGTCATCACTGCTATGCAATTCTTCCTGTGCATGTTACTCTGCTTTCGATTTCTCTCAATCATCCAGATCATAGCATTAAAAGGCTCTAAATTATTAAACAGTCTTGCTAAAATATATCAGGGATCGTATTCCTCAAATTTGGTGAAGGAGGTCATTTCGGGCTGATCAACAAATAGTTGAACGATGCCCCCCAACTATCAACACGGTATGCATCACTGTGGTTATTCATACGAGTCAATAGTCTTTTAGTTGTCAAGTCAAAAGGAATTGGAATTCATAAAGTTTAAGATCTTAATCTTTATTTTCATATAGTCTATCTTTTATTTAGGTTTTGTGTTCGTAGTTTATTAGGTGATAAAGACTTAATTTTAGTTTCATAGGTAAAGTTTGTTTTGATTTTAATAAAAGTTGTTTGTTATTACGTTGAGTTTAAAAAGTCTTTTTTAAGTCATATGAATTTAAGCCATTTAGATTTTCTTAGTATATGTGTCGGTCACAGATTTTTTATATTAAGTTGTGATAAGTCAAGTCACAATATATATTTTGGTAGTATAAAAGAAATGAAAAATTCATCCAAAATTGAGTCATTATTATCAAAAAGTTTAAAGTAAATTTTTAAATGTGTCGAGAGTTTCATCATCTGTAAAATTCTTTTATGTAAGTTAGTGGTTAAAAGTCAAATCCTTTGTGGTATGGATGCATTATCACTTGTATGTGATGTCCAAATTATGGGAGGAGTTTCTCCTCATCCAAGCTTCATTGACATTCTTATTGAGTGAAACAACTTCATTTAGTGGAGGCAAGAGGATACGCGGAGGCTAGATGATATTTGGCATCCTCTTAGTAGTCGCCTATGATGGGATCACATAATTTATATGGTGAAATTTTGTGTGGTGTGTTATTTTCAGCGTGTAATATTTTTCATTTTTTTCAGTGTGGTGTGCTCTACACCAAATCAACTATGCCAAGGATGGTTGCCAGTGGTAGTGGCGAATATCTACGTTGTGCGAGATTGAGTGGTAATGATCACATACAGTGGCTAAAAAAGGTAATGAGGACTTAATCCTCATTTTTTATTTTTCTACATTTTATGTTTTTCAATAAAAATAATCAACATTATTTTACAATTTGGCACCTCCTAACGAAGAACATTGTGGGTAGAAAAATTACTAAAGTAGCACTTGGTTCTTGAAAAAAGGTTTGTGGAAATCCAACAAACCACTGAAGTGGTCAAGACCTCCTACCACCTCCAAGTTCATGGTCAACTTGTAGTAAAAAATCATATGGGTTTGTAGCATACAAAAAACCATTGAAGGTGTTAAGCATAGAGATGTACTCCTATTACTTCCAGGTTTGTTGTAATCCTACAAGGAAAAACCAAGGTGCCACCAAGAACATGAAGCCACAAAGATGGCATGCCACCTCAAAGGTGAGCAGACTACACGGAGAGTGTAAAAACTTTTTACCATGATTGAAATAAGGGGGGACTACTATCATGAAATATGATGTTTGTAAAAATAATGTAATAATGGAGGGATTGTTATCTTTATTTAGATATTACATTTTTTAGTTTAGTTTAGTTTAATTAGCGTGATTTGTTATAACATTGATTTAGGTGGCATTTAGTTAGGTAGTTATAACTATTTATCATTTTATATATTCAACTCTTTCTATTTAATAAAATCATTGCATTTGTATTCTAATCCTACAAGGTGAAAAGATATAATATGTATTTCATGTTCATCGAGTAAGGCTGAGACATAATTACACTATATCATTGAATTCTCTAAACATGATGACATTAAAGTTAACTACTTGGATAGCTTGTAGGGAATTCCTACGTCTCCCTTAATTAACAAACAAAACATTTAAAAAATTGGGAACTTCAAATAAAAATGCTCAATAGAAGAATGAACCTTCCAAGATACAATAATATAAAATATTTTAACTAAGTTTCAACTCCACAAATCTTGTATGTTTCAATAACTTTTCACTCTTTTAATTATACTTTTTATTCTTAGAATCTCATAGATTATTTTATTATTAAAAATATTTATTGAAACTATTATTATAAAAAAAAGGTAACATGAGGCTACAAAGTAAAGCAATTGGTTAGAGTTCACAGCTCACACTCCCTACTAGAGGAACAAATATAGATAGAAAAATAAATGTTGGTAAAGCACAACATTTCAAAGAAGAACCAACCAACAACAAGATGTTAAGTGTAGGTCACCATACCAGAAGGTGGTGGTAGAGGATCATCCTTAGATGGTTTAGTACTCCAAGAACAAGGCTTAGTAGAGGGAGGATTATAAGCCACCCATCCATCCATGGGGTCTAGAGGATCCAAATAAATAATATTTCCCCATCGATTAAGAGGTTGTACCATACTTCTGATAAGGTTGGTACCAAGAGTAGGTTAACCCCATCAAGATGAACCAATGACAAATTCTCATAAAGAGGAGACAAACTCCAACCACCCATTGAGGGGAAGGAGTGGAGAAATAACTAAAAATACATGAGCTACTCTACCAACATCTAGGCATTAATGGTGGAGATCCCTATGGTGGGTGATCCAAGGGGACGTGGCTCATAGCACATGGAGCTCTCCCTCAATGGTCAATAAACTCATGTAAATTCCTAATTTCCATGGCTATCATTTTAGCCTGGGCTTGAATCTAAATAAAATACAAAGATATCATAGACACCTTGTTGTTAATGGTAAAAATACAAGATGTTTATTCATTGTTAAATAAAATAGATTTTATAGCTTCCTATACTTAAAAGATATTATAGATCTAAAAAAATTTCATATATATATATATATATATATATATATATATATATATATAATTTACAAAATCCTAAAAGAGGTCCAAATGCAATGAGAAAGGCTTGGGATGGAAGGGTTGCAAGTGACTATGTTTCCATTGCCAAGTAAATTGAGATTTAAGGCATGTCTAAAAAATGTGTTAGAAGGACTCTAATCTAGAATATGATGGACAATTGGTTTGAGAAATTTCAAGATGAGAAAGATGTTCTCCAAGAGGAAGGACTTTATAAAACAGACACTAAAGAAAATTAACAATCTTGGGTTCAAGCTTATCAAGCCATATTCTATTGTATCAATGCATATTATGTTGAGTTACAAAATCCTAGTCATGGTTGAAGAACTAAGGTTCCAATGCCTACTCAACTTACCCAAAGCTGGAGAAAAAAGGGCTCTTGACTTGATACAAATTCTTTGAAGAACAGTTTTTGAAATGAGTATTGTAATTCCATCTCCAATATTTCCACCAAGCACGTGGAGATTAGAAACCCATGTTGTAAATTATAACATCTAACATTAACTCTTGAATATAAATAATGGTCGATAAGCTTGAAATGTCACTTCTAAGTTTTTGGTGATCCTACAAGGAAAATCTAAGGTGACATCAAGACCATGAAGCCACAAAGATGGCATGCCACCTCAAAGGTGAGCAGGCTACATAGAGAGTATAAAAACATTTTACCATGTTTGAAATAAGTTGGTGACCACTATCAGGAAATATATGTTTGTAAAAACAATGTAATACAGGGGGTATTGTTAGAATTATTTAGATATTACATTGTTTAGTTTAGTTTAGTTTAATTTAGTTAGCATGATCTATTATAGCATTGATTTAGGTGGCATTTAGTTAGGTAGTTATAAATTTTTATCATTATATATGTTCACCTCTTTCTATTCAATATAATCATTGCATTTGTATTCCACTCCTATAGGGTGAAAAGAGATAATATGTATTTTATGTTCATCAAGTAAGGCTGAGACATAATTACACTATATTATTAAATTCTCTGTACATGATGACATTAAAGTTAACTACTTTGATAGCTCGTATGGGATGTCTATCTCTACCTTAATTAATGATTTTTGTTTTTGAAAATGGGGAACTTCAAATAAAAATGCTCAATAGAAAAATGAACCTTCCAAGATAAAAGAATAGAAAATATTTTAACTAAGTTTCAACTCCATAAATATTTTTATGTTTCAATAACTTTTCACTTCTTTAATTATACTTTTTATTCTTAGAAACTCGTAGACTATTTTATTATTAGAAATCTTTAGTAAATATATTATTATAATAAAAAGTAATATGAGGTTACAAAGTAAGCAGTTGGTTAGAGTTCACGGCTCACACTCCCTATCATAGGAGCAAATCTAGCTAGATAAATAAATGTTGGTAAATCATAACATTTCAAACAATAACCAAGAAACAACAAGATATTAAGTGTAGGTCACCATAGCAGAAGGAGGTGGTAGAAGATCATCCTTAGATGGTTTATTACTCCAATAGTAAGGCTTAGTAGAGGGAGGATTGTAAGCCACCCATCCATCCATGTGGTTTGGAGGATCCAAATTAATAATACATCTTCATCGATGAGGAGGTTGTATCATGATTTCAATAAGGTTGGTACCAAGAGTAGGTGAACCCCATCAAAATGAACCAATGACAAATTCCCATGAGGAGGAGACAAATTCCAACCACCCATTGAGGAGAACTAGTGGAAAAATAACTAAAAATACATGAGTTGCTCTACCAACATCTAGGCGCTAATGGTGGAAATCCTTGTGGTGGGAGATCCAAGGGGACGTGTTTATAGCACGTGGAACTCTCCCTTAACGGTCAATAAACTTGTGTGAAATCCTAATTTCCATGACCATCATTTTAGTCAAGGCTTGAATCTAAATAAAATATAAAGATATCATAGACACCTTGTCGTTAATCATAAAAATACAAGATGTTTATTCATTATTAAACTAAATAGATTTTATAGCTTCCTATAATTGAAAAAATATTATAGATCATAAAAAATTCCATATATATATATATATATATAT
Source organism: Torreya grandis (assembly GCA_037957365.1). NCBI lineage: Eukaryota > Viridiplantae > Streptophyta > Pinopsida > Cupressales > Taxaceae > Torreya > Torreya grandis. The sequence continues at coordinate 501,771 of JARHVA010002440.1, forward strand.
ATATATATATATATATATATATATATATATATATATATATATATATATATATATATATATATATATATCCCAAAAAAGGTCCAAATCCAATGAGAATGGCTTGTGATGGAAGGGTTGCAAGTGACTATGTATCCATTGCCAAGTCAATTGAGATTTAGGGCATGCCCAAAAAATGTGTTTGAAGGACTCTAGTCTAGAATACGATGGACACATAGTTTGCATAATTTCAAGATGAGAAAGATGTTCTCCAAGAGGAAGGACTTTATAAACCGGACACTAAAGAAAATTATCAAGCTTGGGTTCAAGTTTAAAAAACCATATTTTTTTGAGTTGGGAAATCCAAGTCATGGTTGAATAACTAAGGTTCTAATTGCAACTAAACTTACCCAAAGCTAGAGAAAAAGGGATCATGACTTGATACAAAAACTTTGAAGAACAATTTTTGAAATGAGTATTTTAATTCCATCTCTAATATTTCCACCAAGCACATGGAGATTTGAAACCCATGTTGTGAAGCATAACATCTGACATTAACTCTTGAATATAAAGAATGGTCAGTAAGCTTGAAATGTTTAAAATGAATTTATAGCTTTTATGAAAGGCCAATAAATTCAATTACATGCTAAGACCAAATCCTTCACATTTTAAATTCCTTTCTTGAAGGTTCCCAAAGATTTCATACTAGGCAACTCTGTAAGGAGACAAATATTTGTAATAATAATAGACCATCAAAGGTTATGGTCTTTGAAGGAAAGGCCACTAGGTAGGCCATCTCCAACCCATTTTATTTAGGGTTTGACATATTCTAAATTTTTCCAAAATACTTTTATCAATCAGATAACCCTCAATTTTAATGAGGGGAAGAGTGATCAAGAATGTGTGGAAACTAATGTTTTTCCAACTAGACTTACCATAAGAAGATCTAAAAGAAATACAGTGGCATAGCATAATTTTTAAAGATTCATTACCTTCAAATAGTTTTGACCACCCATTTAACAAAACGGGAAATGTTTTTCCTATGAATATCAATGATCCTCAGACCTCCTTTATCATGAGGAAGAAATAAAATATCCCAAGGAACTTTGTGGAATCTTAGTGTTTGCTTGGCATTAGACCATAGAAAATATCTGAGAATCTTTGGCAATTTTTCATAATAGGATTTATAGGGGGGGCAATAGTAAGAGTAGTAAACATGAGTCGCAACCAAAATCCTAGTACACACTTGGAATTTCCCTGCTAAAGAGAGGGGTGATGATACATTATTGAACCTTTTTCTCCACTTTATTCATGAAATATTCCAAAATATTAGTATGGGAAATATCAAAGACATAGAGAATACCCAAAATTTTAAATTGTTCCCATATATGATTTACTTTCACTTATAATGATGTAACCATTCTGAGATGGGAATCATACATTGTCTAAAGCATTGGGTTTTAATCAACTGTAAGTTATAACCAAAAGCTTTGTGAATTTTTTCCAAGGAATGCAAATCCTCCTTGAAATATTTTTCTTTGCCTTCAAGTGTGAGAAAAGTATCATAGACAAAATGAAAATTGATGAGATGAGTAGATATGTCATGAAGAATGATGTCCCTGATGATACGTCTCTCAGATCTATGAGCCAAAAGATATCAAACAGCCTTAACAGATAAAACATATAAGTTTGGATCAAGAGAAAAATCTATAAGACTTGAGCCTATTGACAGTGAGATAGGATGAAGCATTCGAGAAAAGGGTTTGGATAACCAATATAACTAATTGGCTGAAAACAAGAGCTTGAATCATCACAATAATAAAAGGTCACTCTATCCTATCTTAAGATTTTTCAAAATTTATTTCGAAAAATATGGTTCACTAAAAAGAGGATCTTGCCCACTCCATCCCTTCACAAAAAACAAAAAAGTTGTCAAAGATATATCTATTTTTGATAAAACCTTTTTTCTTTGGTTTGAAAATGGTAGGAAGAATAACCTAGAGGAAGTTAGCAAGAGATTTACCAAGGATTTTATATAGCACATTGAGGATGGTGATGGGGTAACAACTACTGATAAGCTCAAGGTCATCAGTCTTGGGAATAAATTTGATGTTTCTTTTACTAATAAGAGAGCCCAAAGATTTTTTTTCTAAATTTCTTTATAAACTTGTAGCAACTAAGGTATAAAAAAATCCCAAATAGATTTATAAAATTCACAAGGGAACCAACCCATCAATGCCTAGATATTTATAATTACTCATGCATTGTAGAGCATGAAAGATCTCATTAAGTGATAAAGTACCATTACATAATTTTTAGTTGGCGATGTTGAGCTTGAGAGAAACAACATATAAACATTCTTGCAAATCTTGAGCTCTCTCCAATGTTTCTTTCATGGTTTGAAACACTAGACTATAGTGTTCCATAATATCAACAGAGATGTCAAGAAGATTAATAAGTCTTAGTTGAGTCGATGTAATGGTCTTGATCTAGTCTCTTGCTTGGTTGGATCTAAGAGACTTAAAGAATTATTTGGAGGCCTTATTCCCAATTTTGAACCAATGGAGGCGAGTGCAAAATTGTGTTCATATAGCTGTGTGGTTGTCTACAACTTTGATTTAGTGTTTGAGAGAGGTTTTAAGGGTCTACAATTGTCAGTCAAATGGATTGCGCTCAAGGATACAAGAGGTTATTTGGTATTCTTTAAGCACATCACCATCTTTGTACTTCTGAACTCACACTATCTGTTTACCATAATGGTGGAGAAAGGTGGTGGTGTGGATGATACTCATTCCACCACTTAATCTAGTTGGCCGCGTATGGTGGACGCACCATGCAAGATTCCAAACTTTGAAAATGAGACTGATGGTGTCCTCATGGTAGAGGAGTGAGGTGTTTAGAAAAAAATGATTGTGTGGCACTTTTAAGAGGTTGTCACTCCACTCCACTCTGCCAGTGATGGGATTGTGGTTTGATAGAACATACTCAGAATTCATGAAGATAGGTTGTCCATCGAAAAGAGAAAAAGAGAACATGTGTTTCTCTGAAAGCATAAAATGGTCCAATCTCTTAAGGACCCAATCGACACTGATGTGATGGTTAGACCATGTGAACCAATGAGTGATGGTTAATGGTCTCCATTGGAGGAGAGGGGCCGCAAACCCCTATTGGTTTTTAAAATAAAACCACACCTCACATTCTCCCACACACCAGCACATTGGGAGGGCACCAACCTTGTCCTTGAAACTTTCAATAATAATAAAGTCTCCACACATGAACCAAATAATCACTGGTAAGATGTTAACGAAATATCGTCACTAAAATATTCTATTAAATCCATCCGTTAAAACCATCATTTAAAATGTAAATATTGAAAACTCGTAATAAATGACTATTAATATTAATGAATAACCAAATACCCCCATGTGATGAATGACCCCCTATGTATAAACTATTTTGATCTCGTATACATTATTCAAAAAAGTTATATCCACGTTTAGACCACGGATAACTTTCAGCCCAATAAAAATATTCTGCAGGTTGCATACCCTCCATTACTTTTTAAGTCAACGATTGCTTATGTCAAAACGCTAATGTATAAAAAATGACTTTTCTTATTATATTGAAAGATGTCAACCAACCCTGCAGGTGCTTCAACCTACTCTGTCAACCGACCATCCAACAGTGGCGGCCTCACTTTTGCTTCCAACGCCTCGTAAAAGGAGAGTCGGTCACAATTGCCATTTTTTTCTCACAAATTATATAGCTGTCATCATTATACAAGCCCTGAAATCAATGCTCAAGGAGTTGGTGCACTAAAGTCAATTATTAAAACCAGTTCCACTCTGCAGCTTCACATATGAAATCCAAGCACCCACCAACCGAGCAAAACATGCTTTCTTTATAAATACATTCTGTATCGCTCACTTTACTTCAATTTATGTCTGAATCCTTTTTCATTGCAATAATTTATCAAGCTGATTTCTGAGGAACGCGAGCCCAATTATGAAGCCGGCATTAGTTCTGGTTATTTTACTTTTAGTAGCATTGAATAGTGAAGCTGCATATGGAGGCCGATTCCTCCACGGCAAAACCGTGCAGGATATATATTCATCAGCTAATGTATTGTCAGGGATGAATACACAGTTACAACTGCGGCTATCAAGGTCCAACCACAGTCCCGCAGTCGGTCACATGCAACTCATACGTCCTTGAAAGGAAGTCGGTATGTTGATGATTAAGCTCCCTTCTAGCCCAAGTTCAGGTGTTGGTCATGTTTATATCGACGCAGTACCTCGGCGGTAGGGTACTCATATTCATCTGGAGGTTATTCAGCATGTAAAAATTTATTGATTCATTTTGAGTACGTTTTATGAATATATAAAATGATCTGGCTGAAATTTGAAAGAAGGATCTAAATTTTTAAGATGAAATTTGAAATAAGGATCCCAATTTTAAAAAATTGGTGAATATCAATCAATATTTTTTTACATGCCATAAGATGATTGCATAATAAAGATTCTTGTTTTTTATTAAAAAATTAAGACTAAAATGCCTTTTTCTACATGCCATCAGATGGACTGTATTTTAATATGCATTTTAATTTTTAATTTTGATGTAAAATACATCAGTAAAGTTGTTACCGTCATTTTTAGAACGTTTTCTATATTTGTCGTCCCAACGTCTGTACGAGGGAGAGGTATCAGGGATGTTTTACTTTCTAAATATATTCATAAAATAATTTAAATGAAATTTTAATAAACTGATAAAAATCTCATAATATTTGAAAATTTTGCAATACGGTTATTTCTTTTTTAATATGTCAAACTCGAAGTGATGGGTTAATATTGTGAAAACCATGTGGGCGCAATTGACGCTCTTTATTTTATCTGTTCTAAACGTTTTATCCGCACTTAAAAGGTTGCTTTTGTAATGTAATGTCAATTTATTTTAATAATGTAAAATTAAATGATGGCATTAAATTCTATATTAGTATTGGGACATTATAATGATAATGTTAAAAAATATATTAAAAAGTTGTAATTTTTATATTCATAAATTTCTATTAAAAATGTTAGAGTTCCTTTAGCTTTTCACAAAAGGTATTGTTAATGTTAGAGATTTTGTTTCATTTAAATATTGGATTTTATGGTCTATTTTTTTAAGATGTTTAATTCATTGAGATCATATTTAACTTATATTTTGTATATTCAAGATTTGATGTCAAATATCGTGTTCTACAAGATGGCTATGCAATCACTAGTTTATTAGTGGAAAGATTGGTCGTGGACTTGTAGCATGCCTTCATAAACTACTATGATGGTCTCATCTATTAAATTATGAGCATGTTTCACTATGATCTTATAAATCTTAACAAACAATGGGGTTTCAACTCCTCTTCTAGAACACGGCTTTTTAGACTCAATATGTTACAAAATTCCAAGCTAGAGCCCAAACTCGCCCACTGTCTTTGCGTCTTTGTCTACCAAGGCCCACCACTTGGGGAATATCTCAATCACATTGGAAGACTTCTTATAATCTTAATAAACGATGGGGTTTCAACTCCTCTTCTAGAACAGGGCTTTCTAGTCTCAATATGTTACAAAATTCCAAGCTAGAGCTAAAACTCGCCCACTGTCTTTGCATCTTTGTCTACTAGGGCCCATCACTTGTGGAATATCTCAATCACATTGGGAGACTTAATCACAAATACTCTACTTATTCCATCCCTGAGTCTTTTTAGCAGCTATTCTAGACTTGCCCAAGAGCTAAGAATATATGGCATTGGATTCATGGTTTATCTCCACCTTGTCACCCAAAGCCTATCAATTAGAGAATGGCTTTCTTTGGGGAAAATTCTAAGTGTCCGACACACAGTTTATTTATAAAATATTTTCATATCTATAATTCTAATTTAACTATGGAAATATATAATTTCAGCTATCTTTAAAAATGAAAAATTTTATCTTTACTTTTATATTAATTATAAAGTGTTTATCATCTCTTCAATATTTCTACAGATTCAAGCTCAAGGATAGAAAGTAGATGTAGAATTATAGAATATTTAAGAGTTTGTCAGCCATTATGGGAGTGCTCCACATACTATGAGCTGATTCCTTGAGTTGATTTCATTTATAATAGTGATTTCATTGAACCCCTCCACTAGTGCTCAGACTGGTAGAGCCACTCTTACAGTTACTTCTCCACCCCTTCTCCATAGTGAATGGGATGGAACCCTCCGCTATGTAAAAATACTCATGTTGGCCCATATCAGTGGACCTTGCTTGAACAAAGTGACGACCCAATGTGATAGTGCATGCCTCTTCTACAGAATTTGGGAATTATTGTTTATTAGATCCTTCTAAAATCATATAGAAACAATAGTTGGCCCCTTACTATCTCTTAAGAGAGCCCTTTTTTTGAGTTATTCAACCTCTTAAAAAGGATTTGCCTCCAACCACTTCAGTGGTTGTTATTGATAGTTGATTTTATCATTTATTTTTTAATTTGTTTTTTAACTTTCAAATTTTATACCCATATTTAATGAATGTTTAAATTATATTATTATGAACCAAAATTTATATTGATATGGATCACAAACTATAAATACCCACTGCTCACCTTTTCTTCAATCTATTTATATAATATTATTTTGATATAAATAATTAATATAACAATCAATTCTAATTAAAAATATCAGGAAATAAAATTAATAATCTTTAAAAAAAAATTGAGCATAATATTTATGATGAAATCTGTCCTATGTAAAAGTAAACGATTTGAATAAATAATTTGGTGACAAATAACCCAATTTACAACTACCCTTAATTATTATTTTTTTTTAAAGAAAGTGCAATACCAAAATTTTCCATAGATTAGATGGGCCACTAAGTTTTTATTAGCCATTCCATCTATTCATACCGAGTTTGTTGTATTAACTTATATGTGATTGAATTTATTTCTACATCCAATTGTAAACTAAGATCAGTGTTGGAAAGTAATTTATCGTTCATTTATGAAAAAATTTAAACTTTTTAAAAATGAATATAATGAGGAAAAACAAAATATATGAATAATTAAGGAACACAAATAAGATATAATAATAATAGGGGACATACTTAATTAACCCTGAGGCTCTATACTGAGAGGCGAAGCCCTCAGATTCGTCTCTTTATACTGAGAGGCGAAGCCCGATAAGCCGAAAGAATATGCCATCTTTTTTGTTATTTGACTGACACGTTCCATCTTGTCAGGTCCGGTTTGCTCAAAAATGTGCAGGATGACAGCCACGTTCTAAATTCTACTGTTTCCTCTGATTTTCCTGTCGAACACATCCACTACCATCAACACAGCAAGCGGCAAACTAGCGGCTTCTTAGAACGATAAATTGCTTGGCTTCACTGCCACCACATGCTCTTCTGCGACTGTATACTGAGCCCTAGTGACCTACTGATTCGGGGTTCCTGCTGTAAAATCATGAATGTCGCCATAAACCTCGTCACCCTTCTTAAACTTTACCACGCCCTTACCCACATCGGCAACCACTTCTGCCATGTCACACCGCCCTGAAAACAAACACAAATAATTATATTCGTAAATAAATATAATATAAAAAAAAATTAACTATATTTTGCGAGCATACAGGAAATGGCGAATCTGCGGTGCGAAGGATGCCTAAAAGCACGCTAAAGATGGATTTGATATGAAGTAAGAATAATTTTCACTCTCCATATTTTGAACGGTCAGTTTACTTCTCTTCTGAACTTCTGACATGATTCGCTGAACCCCCCTAGCACATTAAGTCACAGGGATCCCTCAGAATGTGCAGCTTGTTCCATCAAGATTTAACACGACAAAAATCATTTGGAAAACCAATGGAAGGTTTCAGTCATTACCAAATGCAGAGGATCTGTGAGTGGCTTCCAGTCAAAGACATGTATGTCTGCAAAACCAAAAATCCAATTAATTAGGGCAATGCAATCGTTGAGGCTTGACCGTTGATTACAACGGTATCAGACGGATCAGGTTCGTGGGAGATCAATCGGTGAATCGTTGTTCTAGTAAATAGGAGCTGACCACGTGTTGAGCTTCCACTTGCAATGCGATGACGTCAATTCCACGAATATCTACCATGTAGACGTCAACAAGCCATTAGCTATGCATAAATAAACTTTCCACTAAACATTTAAACTGTCAAAGAAAATTTCAATAAAATTGTTAAATTTCCATTCATTACGGAAACGTTCTTAGCTGAACATCCTTCATTTTTAGTCCCTGTTTTGGAAGGAATTAAAAGAATCGATTGAAACAATTATTTTTATTCAAAAGATTAATAAAATGTATGAATTTTTAGATTTGTAAAGTTTTTATTCAATTATTACAGTTTTTGGACTGAAGAAAAACTAATAAAATTAATTATTTTAAATTTTATTAATTGTAGAACGATTTTTTAATGTTATTGTAATATAAATTAAAAATAAAAATTAAAACAATTTTTTAAACAATACATCATATTTAACACTTCTTGTAAATTATGTAAATTCTTTAATTAATAACAGTTAACAATTCCATAACATGACATCAGCATTCTCGATAATGAGAATGCCATGACTGATATAGTCATCTTTTTCACCGCCGTTGGCATCGATGTTACTGGCCAGGGTAACGCCTTCGTCAACATGCACTATTACAACAAAGTCGCAAGATTTCGCAGAATCGAAATAAGACTGCGGTTACCCGGCTATACCCAAGCAAGAATCCTTGTCTGCTATAAAAGGCATCAATATTGTCGAAAAATAGTAAAGGGCATCAATATTGTCGACAATATGTTCTTCGACAACATAAATGGCGTTCCCATTGTCGACAATATGTTCTCCGATGGCAAAAATCAGAAAAGTAGTAAAGGGCATCAATATTGTCGACAATATGTTCTCCGACGGCATAAAAGATGTTCCCATTGTCCAGTTAGATGGTGCATTTGACACAGTTGAGAAAACGATCATAGATAGAAACAATGCGTATGGGATGACGATCAGATCAACGGTGGCCAGGGGTACTGTTCAAGGAAACGGGACTATGTGGAGGGTGGATTTTTCCCTGTTTTTGCTCTTTCCAAACCTTATACGGATTCACATTTGGCGGTTCCCGCAACCGTGGCTGTTACGACGGATCAAAGCGCAACGTTTATCCAAGGGCAAGGGATTTATTCCTAGGTAGATTATTTATTTATTCTATACAGGAAGCAGGTTTTGAAGTCAGCTATTGAGTTTCATTTTTTTAATTCTCCAATTGAAGCTATTGAAGTTCCCACATCCTTTGTCTTATTGTAGCTAGCTTTTACAATGGTAATTGGCTCTTAGGCGCATAATCTTTGTTAGTGTCCAATTTAATAGCACTTGCCATTAGACCACAGGGAAAGGAAAACTGATTTGACTTTTGCATTTCTTATGCATCTGAGTTCTGACAAAAGAGCTCCAGGGCTTCATCATTATATCCAGTTTGGATGTATTTTGTGATTGTCCCGTCCAATATAACTCATTGTGTAATGGCATTGTGTCAAATACTTTTGCATTTGGCATGCATGTCAATGAGAGTGTAGCATAAGTGAATCCAACTATCACTGCTTTGTTATTTGTACATGAATCTGGATGTCTTGTTTGTGGGCTTGCCTGTTGGAAATTGCAGCATATCATTAAAATGAATTCTAATCAACCATTATTTCAAACTTTAATGCATGCATCTGACACACTTCTGCATTTTGTATACATATCTACCTTGAATAGAAATTATACACTCAAATCCAACTCTTATGACTTGCCCATAAACCTTTCCCCCTCTTTTTACAACCTGCAAGCTGGTTCAAACCCAGATGTACAAACTCTACTATCTTAATATCCGCACCCAGCATTTTTCAAACGAGCTTAAGAGATTAATCCATACACGCATTCTAAGAATATTCTGTAATCATAGTGGTTAATAAAATCATGTTTTCTTGAGCATTTTGTATAACATTTGGTGCATATTTTACAGTTTTTTCACATTTGGCATGCACATCGACATGGTTGTTTCCTACAATAATGGCTGCCCCATATTCTTTTTTTACGCGTAGGAACAATTTTCAGAGCTTTTGTGTTGGCATATTCAGTGGGCAGAGTCTGAAACATGATTTGCGGATGATAAGATGTATCATTATTAGGTGTCCAAACGTTTGAAATGAAATGAAATGTTTCTAATTATTTTGGCTTTGAAAATATGTGTTCTTCTATTTATTCTGATTCTTAACCTGTGTTAGCGTTAATGGTGCCTTGCTATGAGCAGAACAGTGGACAAAGCACGCATAAAATGGGAAAGGTTGTATTTCATTATGAAGGTAATTAAATTGATAAGTCATGTGCAATCATTAGATCAGTCCTGGAGCTTAAAATTGTAGGCCGATTCTAAGCATTTGTCACTTTAGGTATAGATCCAAGATAACCTGAAACTCAGTCGAAGCTATTGCTTCCATTTTTGCATGGCAACACAATTGAGTTGGTATGATGGTAAGACTTCTTGAGGTTATAGTCTCGTTTCATTAGCGATCTCAGATTCTAGTCCTTGAAGTGGGTGTGAATGCTATGTAATTGTTAATCGCACTTAAGGTTCTGTGTCAATCTCTTAACCCTAAGTTGCTCTTGATGTATACACCAAAACTTTTCTCCTTAGAGTGCACAGCTTTAGAGTTATTATATTATCACCATTGTTTTATAGGATGTTGTCATTTGAATGGTGATGTATTTGTGAGACAATATTGAACACTGTAACTCATATTTGAAGTAATAGTTCTACTTAGGGAAGACTATTCAAACATTTAATAAATGATAGTTTGTATAACATAAACTCAAATACAAATTACTTTGCATAAACCAAGTTTCTTAACATTATTAATTGAATTTCTTTTAAGTATAAAGTTTATGCCATACAACACAAATCCACTCTACGAGCACGCTTTGCTTATAGTAACTGGATCACAGGGTTTGTGTAATATTACAAAAGTGGTAATTAATTTACGAAACTCATTAATTAAGAAGTGTCAATCCTATAACTACCTTTTTATTACAATTTCTATTACAACTAACCTAAAATATGCATGGACTAACCGCTACGCGACTCTTGGTCTTTAGCATCTTCTATAATGATAATGTGTAATGGACGGACGAAGGAAGACGTTGAGCATGACGGAAACTACGGGCTTCTTGGCATTACTCGGCGAGGATTGAATCCAGGACGAAGCCATCCACGAGTTCTTCACCAAATACAAAAGCCATTATCATTTCAATGTCTGTTGCAGCCTTGTTATGCTATTGGATGAGAAAAGGCAGTGCCAGGGCTTTTCAAGAGCAAAGGAGGCTGTGGCCTTGGTTCTCGACGTGGCTTCTGAGTGCCACAGAGCGGCGCGGCTGGGGGTCGATCCGAGTCTGAATGTCGGTGAGGAAATGGAGCTTAGGATTTGGATGGAATCCAGAGCCATCGCTGAAGACCCTAGCAGTAGATGTGGAGCAGAGAATGGAGGGAAATACACCAAGCTTTCGTTTGGACAGACTCGTCCGACTATGGCCAGCGAAATTTTCCTGTGTATGAATTGTGGGAGGCCGATTGTTGCTGGGAGATTCGCTCCTCATCTGGAAAAATTTGACATTTTCCAAAGCTCAGCAATAAAGATACCCTTTTAACTGGCTGATTACATATGAAACCACGTTATCGTTGAATCCCAATACAAATGCCTTAGAGTCGTGGGAACTGCTGGAGTAAGCATTGTTCATGTGTACCTTCATGCCGATACAGGGTATGGTTTTTTGGTTGACTCTGTTCCCACTGTCTATACTTTTGCAGATCCAGAGCAAGGCATCCATATTCTTTCTTACATGACAAGATTTGTGCCCAATGCTAGTGCTTTCATGAAACTAGTCTCCACATAACTCCAGTGCCAAGGGTTTGACGATATATGTCAACTGTTTGACAAAATGATTGTATGCAAAATGGGAGGCAAAGTTACTGCAGGATATGCTCAAAATGAGTAGGGAGATAAGGCTCTTGAAAACATTCACCCGTTGCTGTTGCCACGATTGGCGCTGAACAAGTCCAAACCTCATTTAAAAATATTGCAAACACTTGACAATTTGAAGATATCCCAAACTTCAATCCTAAATAATGAAGGCATGTCTACAAATGAACAACAGTTAGGCTACCAAATTATGCTATATAGCTACTTAGGGAAGACCGTTTGTTTATGGGTGCATATGGCAGAAACTATGGGTCTATGGTGTTGAGACTAAGAGGGGGAGCTGTGGACACAGGAAAGCCATTTTCTTCCAAACCTGGGTCATTCAAGGAAGCTGTAAAAAGATCAGATGACATATGTTAATGTTATGTTGGTGTTTATGTATATTTATGTTTTCTTATGTTATGGTGGATATCGTCCGTGCTTTAATTATGCCACATGATAGATGAGTTAAAATTGATTTAAACCAAATAACAAAATTTCATATCAGATATAAAAAAAAAAGGTTTCTTATTGGGATGTTATTTAAAACTGCTTACAAATATATAATTGCAATACGTGACAGGGTCGGTAAATCAACAAGTATTATATGAACATAATATGCTTTACAATTCCTCTTACTTTTCTTGCACCTTTAAAACAACTACTAGTATATACCTAGAGAACCCTCATCTCACCAAAAAAGTAAAATTAAAAAAAAAAGAAAAAAAAGGTTTACTCCACTTTCACTATTATATAAATGCAAATACTTAAAAGGTTTAAAAAGTTATTTTTAAACAGAGTGAAAGCTACATGTCCCGTAATCATAATATGGTACTCTTGTTAATCCATTTTACTTCTCCGACATTATTCTTTGTTTATTCTTTATTAAAACATATAAATATCAAAAAGGATATATAAAATTTAATAATTTTTCATAACTATATGTAATAATAAATGTATAAATTTAATAATTTATTATAAATATTTTTTAAATGATTATTTAAAAATTTATCATAAAATATTATTTAAAAGATTTTATAAATTTGATTATGATTTGGTATAGAGACTACAATGAAACTGTTTTAGGAAAGACCTTGGTCATTATTAAATTATTTTGATAGTGAAAGTTTGTTATATAAATGCTAATGTTGATCTGATAATGGTTGTGAATCTCTAATCAATCTAAAAAAGTTGGAATCCATTTCTATACATTTTCTCAATTAAAAAACTATCTTAGATCTATAAAATGGTGAGCAAAATTTTTTGAGTGTCTTCTCCTTTAATTAAGCCTTAATCTATGCCATGTGAACTTGCAAAGACATAAAATTAATTGGGTTTATATTTAGGGACTTGCCTTAGACATCATCATATTTGATGATAAGTTGGAAGTCAACACTCATGCATGTTGACAATCAAATTAATATATATGATAATTCCATCCATTATCCATATGATATGAAATACAATATGCAATTACAATGAGATCTATATATTTTTTACTAATGCAATGTCCTTGTTTCTCTACAAATGTGAAGTCAAAATTCAGCAATGTAGTAAAATGAAAGTTAAAGATGTGATATGTAGATGTCTTCCTTCTAATTACAATATGATATATTAATAACACTTGACATACAAAATTTATTATAGTGCTTCTATATATATATATATATATATATGGATTACTTTAATTTAAATTGGGAACTTATTCATATATAATCCAACACTATGCAAGTATAATTATTGACAATCGTGGCACAAGGAAATATTGTGAAATGGAACAAGGGACCCACAACTAATATGATTATAATTAGGATAGTCCCATAACCAACATGACCACAATTGATATAGTCCAAAACCCAACATAACCTGCAACCAACTTGACCAAAATATTGCATACCTACATGGATCCAAATTTACGATTATACCTATGATTTGACATATAATTATTTCTTCACTACCCTAAATCTAGTAAATCTTGGAATCTTCTTTGATATTGAGTGCTTTAGTTGACTTGTTTGTAATTATGTATATTCGATATTGGATACTTATGGAAATGTCTTGGTATGACTTCTAGTATAAATAGGATGTTCGAGGACAATACACATGCAAAGGCTGACCATAGAATATATAAATAAGTGACTACCAAGGAGCAAAGAATCCAACGAAAGGCAAAATGGCCAAATATATAATAAAAGACATAAATGGTGGTCTAGTAGATTCTTCCCATGTCAAAATTGATGGGACTATCGATACCATCCCAATAAAAATAGAGATACAAGACATGAGAGGTAACATATAAATATCATTCTAATTACACTCAAGGGTGAAAATACATGATTCAGTAATGTGTCAAATGAATTTAGAATACTTGAGAGCCAAATATAAGAAAATGTGGGGTAAAAAAAGCCCTGGAAACAAACACTCTAGGATGGGCATCATATTTTGTCTAAAGCATGGAGCTTTATTCCACTATAGGATGGAACTAGAAGCTTCATGAAAAATGTAAAAGAAATGCAAAGCCTCCATGAAATATTTTTCTTGCTCTTCAAGAGTAAGAATATTATCGTCAACAAAATGGCCATTCATGAGTTGAGTAGATATTTTAGGAAGGACAATGCCCCTAATGAGACTTTGCTTATATATAAGAGAAAAAAAATATCTAAGAGCTTCAATAGAAAAAACACATAAGGTTGGTTCAAGAGGACAACCTTGTCATATAGAGTAGAAGAGGCCAAAATTATCATACTTGAGTCCATTGATAGTGAGATTGGACAAGGCATCTAATAAAAGTGTTTGTTTCATAAAGAATTGGCTGAACTCAAGAGCTTGAAGCATTACAAGAATGAATGGCCACTCAATCCTATCATTAGATTTTTCAAAATCTAATTTGAAAAAGATGGTTTGTTGACAAGAGGCTCTTGCCCATTCCAACCATTCTGAAACAACAATAAGGTTGTCTAAAATATACCTATTTTTTTTTTTTATAAATCTTGTTTGCTTTGATCTGACAATGGTAGGAAGAATGACTCAGAGGTGGTTAACAAAAGCTTTAACAAAGTTTTTCTATGACACATTGAGTAGGGTGATGGGGTCCCAACTGGTGATAAGCTAGGTTCATCGATATTAGAAATAAATTTCATATTTCCTTTATTAATAAGAGATCCCAAAGATTTATTCTGTAAAGCTTCTTTGTAAACTTGTAGCAAATTAGGGCCAACAAAATCCCATGTAGCTTTATAAATTTAATTGGGGAACCCTGAATGCCTAAAGATTTATCATTACTCATGCATTACAAAAGCATGAAAGAACTCATTAATAGATAAAGGAGAATTACATAAGTTTTGGTCAGTGAGGCTGAGCTTGTGAGGATCAACATCTAACATTCCTACAAAGCTTAAGTTCTCTCCAATGTTTCCTCCTAGTCTTCAAATATTAGTTTATAGTGGTCAGCAAAAGCAATAGAGATGTCAAGAAGATTAGTAAGTCTTAGATGAGCTGACATGGTGGCCTTGATCTAGTTTAAATCTTTCTTGGCTCTAAAATAATTAAAACAATTCTTTGGAGGCCTTATCTCAATTTGTGATTTTGAGGCAATGTAGGTGAGTGCAAATTTGTGCCCTTCTAGCCACATGGTTGTCGACAACTTTGATTTGGTGATTGAGAGAGACTTTCAAGGTCTTCAATTTCAAGTCAAATGGATTGTGCTCAAGGAGAGAAGAGGTTTGAGCGTATTCTTTGAGCATAGTGCCATTTGACTGCTTCTGAACTTGTACTATCAATTTACCATACTGGTGGACAGAGGTGGTGATGTGGATGATGGCAACATTCCACCACTTGATCTAGATGGAAGCATAAGGTAGACACAGTGCAAGACTCCAAACTTTGGAAATGAGACAGGTGGTGCCCTCATGGTAGAAGAGGGAGGTGTTTAGGAAAAATTGATTGTATGGCACTTTGAAGTGGGTGGCATTACACTCCACTCTGCAAGAGATGGGATTGTGGTCTAATAGAACATATTTAAAATGCATGAAGATGGGTTGTCCATTAGAAAGAGAAAAAGACAAGGCATGTTGTTCTAAAAGCATAATATGGTCAAATCTTTTAAGAATCCTATCGGCATCGGTGTGACAATTGGACCACATAAACCAAGAAGTTGTAGTTAATAGTTGTAATAGGAAGAGAGGATCCACAAATACCCAATAATTTTTAAAAGAAAACCACACCTCACATTCTCCCACACACCATCATATTAAGAAAGCACCAACCTTGTCTTCATGACTCTCAATCATAATAATTTTTTTGCAAACAAACTAATTGACAAGACGTAAGATGTCAACTATATATCACCATAAAATTGATCTATTAAAACCATCATTTTAGATGTAAATATTGAGAACCCTTGATAAATGAGCATTAATATTAATGAGAAACCAAATACCATAATGTGACGGATCTCCCCCACGCGCCACCCATGACCGATTCATAAACTATTTTGATATCTTAGACATTATTTAAAAAATACTCTGTCTATCCATCATTATGATTTAGGATCCACGTTTAGACCACGGATAAATTTCGAACCAATAAAAATATCCGGCCAAGTAGCATACCCTCCATTCAATCTCTGCTTTCAATAAAATAAAAATATCCGGCCAAGTAGCATGCCCTCCATTCTTTTTAAAGTCAACGATTCCTTATGTCAAAACACTCAAGTATAAAAAATGACTTTCTTATTATAATTACAAAATAATTCCTATAAATGTATAAATGTCAACATGTCATGCAGGTGCTTTAACCAAATCTATCACCCTAACAAACAGTGGCGGCCATGGCCATCTCCAAGTACTTTGAAACTGATGTGGATTTCTACACCGGCCGAAACGTCAATCATTAAAATCAGTTTCACTTTGCGGCTTCACATATGAAATCCAAGCACCCACCAACCATGCAAAACACGCTCTCTTGATAAATACATTTTGTATCGCCCACTTTACTTCAATGTCTATCCGAACCATTTGCCCCTTCCCGTGTCGTTTTGAATAAGAGATCTATATATTTCATTGCAATAATTTATCAAGCTGTTTTTCTGAGGAACGCGAGCCCAATTATGAAGCCGGCATTGGTTCTGGTTATTTTCGTTTTAGTAGCATTGAATATTGAAGCTGCATATGAAGGTCGATTCATCCACGGCAAAAACGTGCAGGATATATATTCACCAGATATATGTTGTCAGGGGTGAATACATTGTTAGAACTGCGGCTATCGGTCTCCAAACACAATCCCGTAGTCGGTCACATGCAACTCAGACGTCCTCGAAAGAGAGTCGGTATGTTGATGAATAAGCTCCCTTCTGGCCCAAATTTAGGTGTTGGCCATGCTTATATCAACGTTGTACCTCGGCCCTAGGGTTCTCATATATTATCCAGGAGGAGTTATTTAGCATGCAAAAATGTATTGATTCTTTTTGTATATTTTTTTTATGAATGTGTAAAATGATTTTAATGAAATGTGGAAGAAGGATCCAAAATTAAAAAACTCGTCCAACATAAATCAATATATTTTTGCATATCAAAATAACTTTTTGAGATGATTGCATTATAGATTGTCGATTTTTTTCATAAATAAGATTAAATTAATCGGTTGGTTTTTTATTTTTTAATGTGGGGACTAAATTGGTCTGTTGGACTATTTCAATATACATTTTAATTTAATTTTTTAATTTTGATGTACAATATATCATTAAAGTTGTTATCATCATTTTAAAAATATTTTTTTATATCAAATAGTGTTTCACAAATCTTTCATGTTTAATGACTTTGTCTTAACTTAAAAAAAAATTAGATGATCTTAGTGTGAAAGATCATCTATTTTATATATCTCAATCTGGGGATATCTCTATATATATGGGGAGCCCCTCTCCCCTTTTTATATATAGGAAACTAACTCACTCTATATGGTTGAGAGGTGAGGGGGTGTTTATTGATCAAGTTTTTAGCATCAAAAAGTTAATATTTCAAGTGCATCTTTCATAATGCAAATATATCAAACAAAAAAATGTTATAATAAAATTCAATACTTTAAAAGTTTTTGAAAAAAATAAATAAATTATAAATTGTAAAATGCATGTAACCTAACCTCTAAAATAACTACATAGTTAACAAAATTGAACCCTCTAAAAATTAAGCTACAATTTTTTATATTGAAAATAAATTTACAAAAGGGGAAACTCAAATTAAAATCTTAGGAAAATTATCAAAGCTAAAAATTAAGGAAGACAATACTAAAAGATGTTAAAAGCATACACAATTCTTACTTAAATTTGTTGTTAGTGATAGTAGAGTAACCCAAAAAAAATCAATAAAATGAAACAACTAGCTTTTGTAAAAGGCTTTGATCACATCATTGTCAAATTATATGTAGTACGTATGAAATTGAGCAGTAGTTTTTATAGGGAGTTTTTTCAAACATTTACGATAGTGTTATGGTATAATTAGTGTTTCAAGACCATCAACACATCCGTTATTTAGAATTTGATAAGATGGAGTCAAATAGGTCCCTCTCGAATTGTTTTGTAAGAGGATGTATACTTTCAAAAAGATATAAATATTTAGCGACTAATACTGATAAAATATATAGTGAATCTACAAAATATTATTAATGAGATAATTTAATCGTAAAAGATGCAAAACTTACTTAGTACTCTTTACAATAGAGGAAAAAATCCCAATCAATGCCAATTCTCTTCTATGCCTATAAATAAAATAATAAAGTACTTAATATAGATAATAAACACTTAAAATATTCAAGCTCGCTTAATTTTAAGAAATAGCTATACATTTGATTTGTATCTTTCTTTAGAATAAAGGTTTCTTTATAACGTGTAATAATTGTTATTTATTATGAATTTATTAAATTTAATGTTTTATATTAAATATAAAATATCATTTTGATGATTGAATTAAATTTTGGATAGAAAATGACATCCATATAGTTTTATGTT
Source organism: Torreya grandis (assembly GCA_037957365.1). Taxonomy (NCBI): domain Eukaryota; kingdom Viridiplantae; phylum Streptophyta; class Pinopsida; order Cupressales; family Taxaceae; genus Torreya; species Torreya grandis. The sequence continues at coordinate 520,766 of JARHVA010002440.1, forward strand.
ATCATTTTTTTAGTGACATATAATGTTGAACATGAAATTATAGTTTAAAATATAATTACAAGGTAATTTGAGTTATCAATTTTTATTTTTATTTTTAATAAAAAAAAATTTTACCTTTTCATTATTTTATTTTCACTTATTCAATTGACCTCTCTTAAGTTATGTTTTATTCTATTTAGAGCTACTTACAAAACCTTAATCCTAATCTTAACCTTTTTTCTTATCTATATAAAAATATAAAATACTAATGAATAAGACATATTGTAGATGAGAGTTACTATTATATTGACAACATTTGGCTAGTATTCTTATTCAATAGGTATAATTATATAGTACTTGTTTGAATATGTATTATTTTGTTTCTAAGCTTTCACAAATTTACTATGCATGTATTGTGAATGTTTATCTTATATTAGCTAATAGGATTCTGGATACTATCTAGATAATTTAATATGATGTCATAAATATAGAAGATTCACCTTTGTCTGCATGTAGGTTTAAATATTGAATTTGTAGTTTTTCAATCTTTATTTCGTATATTTGGCACTCTTTCAATTTTAAAATTTGTAGTTCATTTTTTTCTGCACTTCAAGGTTCAAGTCTAAATTTATTTACTTACTACAAATAATCATTATTATTCTCTCACCTCACCCTTATGGGATCTTGGTTGATAAAAAATTGGTGAACATAGTCGGGTACCAAGGGTTGAAGAAAATTTATTTCTTATAAATCTGCTAGATTAGAACTATGTTCTAGTAATTTTGAAACTCAAAGGATTTGCCATTCTAGGCAAAACATTAATCAAATTTTCTGTAAGATGAGGGGTACTACTTTGATACTCAATATATTAGACATCACTGTATACAGATCTTAGCTTCCACATACCTCATGATATATAAAAATTTTCTAAAAAATTATTTTTTAGATAAGAATCTTCTATGGACTTATACACTATTAACCCCATGAAATTAATCTCTAATTACCTTATAGACAAGGTAGTTTGGCTATGCAACAGTGGAAACCTCCATAATTAGTTCCCTTTGGTTATGTTAACTATTAATGGCTACAGATTCTTATATCAAAAACCCTATAGACAAAAAACACCTTAACCTATTATATCCAAAGAAATTACTTTGGTTACATTTACTAGATCTGTATTATTGCCATATGCTTTGTTTAGTTTCACTTACAATATTCTCTATCTAGATTCAGTTTCATTATCCTTATTTGGTGTTCTACTTTTCAAGAAAGAATTGTGAATGGGTAAAGGAGAATTTTCTTTTACAGAAAAGGGTTTCTCATAGAACAAATTGATCCATGTGGGAAGGCCATAGAGAAGTATTTTGCTATGAATTTGAAAAAGTACAAGTTTTTTGTGGGTCATAAGGCAATTGTACATCTGTGATTTTATCACGGAGGTGATAATTTTAACTAGAATCTAAAAAAAATGGAAAAAATATTAAATATACAAATAAAATTCATCTATAGTCTTAAAAACATATTTTTCATAAAAAAATTACACATATGTTTTTTCATCTATAATCTTGAAAGCACTTTTTGGAAAAGAATGCACATAAGTTGATTGCACTATTATGACATTATCATCAAGATAATAATTTTAATTTGTATTTTTGGAATTATATTTTTGTGCTAGCAATGATGGCAAAGAAAAAGATAACACTGCTTGCACATCTATCTTTCTTTATTATACCTAGTTGTGGAGCCTAATCAAAACCCTTTATTTACCCTAATTAAATTAAATAAATAAAATAAATTATAAACACTATATATATATATATATATATATATATATATATATATATATATATATATATATATATATATAATAGCTACAAATAAGATCTGGAACATAACAAGGGATAGTCTTTGAGAACTATTAAATCAATACAAATGGTCACTACCGATCATTAAAACAATGAAATCAACTCAAATAGTAACCTATGGCCTACAAATCCCCAATGAGATTTGATGTTGGGTGGCACTGGATACAACCAACTTGTCAGGATCTTGCTCCTCAATTAGAGCACATATGATTACTTCTTGTATTAGCAACTAAACACAGAATTATACCAGAATCAATAAGTAACTAGAAATATGAAACAACACAGGATTTGAGAGACAATACACAATTGTATTAAATACTCAAAATAAAATACAATAAAGAAGATGCCACTTCTTCTTCCACCTCAAAGGCTCGCCACACCTCAAGACCTTCTTCCCTCTCTCTCAGTCCCAACAGTCAACTCAAATATAGAATTGATGTTCACCTCTCCAACCAGTCAGTAACAACGCTGCCAATACACCAAGTACACAACCATACTCCAAGTAGATTTCTTGCTCTCTACTGCTACCTGCAAATCACTAGACCTTACTCACCATTGTAGATCTCCAAAAGAAGCCATGCATACCCGCTGACCAAGATCATACATAAACAAAGAACCCCTCTGATTCTCCAAGCCATTACCCACACTTGGTACTGTGGCACTAGGAGGAACACACCATTGCTCACCTCTCTCTGAAGGAGCTTATTTGCTCTCTTACTCTCTAGCACTGGTTTACAATACAACCAATGAGTCTCTTAAATAGATCTCATGCAAACAATAATTAGACACCTAATTACAATAATTAGATCCGCAGCTTCTAGTCTAAATTTGGCTCTTGACATACAAACACTTGGTTCGTTAGCTAACTGCCCATAACATTCGCAGTCCGAACCACATAGGTGACTGATGTCGGTCCCTGTTTGCCTGGGGGTGCCGATGCCGGTCGATCTCTAACCGAAGTTGATTGCCTTTTATCTATACCCTATCGACGTCAGTTTTCCTGACCGATGCCAGTGACTGTAACACTCAACAAACACTCTGCAACCTCCCTAACTCCTCCTATTTGCATCCTAGTGAAGCTTTTAGCTCCACAACCTAACACAACTCTTCTACATCTCATTAACTATTATTGCATATTATATTAAATATAATACACAAATATATGTTATTTTATAATTAATTATATAAAATATATTATATATTATATAAATGACATTTTAATGAGGTTTGTATGTGTCTTTATGATGCCAAAAAAATAGGCCAACCTTCTGGAGGCCATAACTCTTGACCCGTAACTTTGTTTGAGCTCTATCATGCACCAAAATGATCATATCAAAAAGTTAGATTCTGATCTAAGCCGTTCTATCTACTTAGATTTGATTTAGATATTTTTTGAAGGCCAAACATGATCATTTGAGGGTCTGAAATTAATGTTTAATAATTTTTTTGAGAATTTTCTATTTTTAACAAATTATATATTTTTAGAACTAGAAGTTAACTTCAATTGAATTTCATTTCATAGGCTAATTTTAGTATTTAGATTATTTAATTTTTTTTAAAGCCATAGACGCTTGAATATGAAACTTAATATAAATAATAGCTACTAAAAATAGATGTTTTTTTTAGATTTTACATTTTTTTGAATTTTTGTATGTCAACTCTAAATTTTGAGTTGAGACTTATTTAAGCATGGTTTGGGTTTGTAATTATTTTAAGTCATTCAATACAAATCAATACATGTTATTGTTCAAAATCTTGGCCTATTAGTAATTTTATTTGTCTTGTTAGTTTTTCAGTTCATTATGTAGTATCAGAGCAAGTTCAAATCTTATAAGAGTAAAGAATGGCAAGAGGAGGAGGTGTTACATAGATGAACAAGAAAATACAAGAGATACATAGGTAAGTTCAAAAATTAACAAAAGTTATCACCAATTAATAGAGAAGATAAGGTGGTGATGAGGAAGACATAGATCATGATGAAGTTCAACAAGAAGAACAATAAGAGTAGATGCCACTGATGGAAGAGAGGATAGTTCAAGTTTTATAAGGAAGAAATAAAAGAATCAAGTATGATGTTCTAGATTATGGAGGCAGTTTAAAACCATAAAAGTTGATAGATTAGATGAATAGCATGGAGAAGTTCTTTGAGTGAAAGACCATTAGAGAAGACAAGAAGATAAATTTTGCATGCATGAAATTGAAAGGTCATGCAATGATTTGGTGGGATCACATGTAGAAAGAGATATAAACAAAAGGTAAAGATAAGATTAATTCATGGAAAAAGATGGAGAAGAAGCTGAGGGAGAAATTTATCTCTGTGAATTATGCACACACCCTATATAGAAGATTTTAGAATTTGAGGCAAAAAGATCATAGTATACAAGAGTATACAAATGAATTTTATAAGCTTTCCATATGAGTGGAGCATGATGAGATAGAAGAGAAGATGGATGCAAGGTATGTAAATTGTTTGAAATTTTTTATTCAAGATGAATTAATCATGCATGGAATACTTAACATGGAGGAGACTTATTGATTAGCTTTGAAGGTAGAAGAAAAAAAAAATAGATAGAGTTTTAGAAGGACATCTACCGGTCCAAAAAGAGTTGGATCCCCTCCAATAAGGGGATGAGGTGGGTTTAATACCATTAGAGGTGGATTTAATGCCAAAAAATATGAATCATCATGTGGTACAGAAAGGTAAGATGATAAGAGGCATGGGTTTCAATACCAACAAAGAGAAAGAGGATTTGAAAAATGATGAGGTTATGGTGGTACTAGAGGATGGTTTCTGAATCAACATAGATCTTATGTCTATTATATATGTGGAGAAGAAGGGCATATAGCATTTTAATGTCCACACTATCAAGATAAAAAAATGAGGCAATAATATCACCCAAGAGTGAATCTAGTTGACGCTGAGATAGAAGAACATATTATTAAAGTTGAACTAGTAGATGTTGGAGAGAATCTCATGATGAGAAGATCCATGATCACTCCAAAAAAAGAACAAGTGGAGAATAAATAAGGTGGTTATGCATGGCTACGATCATAAGTTTTTTTAACAATATGTACTTTTGAGTAGAAAGGTATACAAAGTAATTATAGATAGTGGTAGTTATGAAAATATGGTTTCTAAAAAAATGATTGAGAAACTAAATCTACAATGTGAAAAACATCCTAATCCTTATCGGATTTCATGGTTTAAGAAAGAGAATAAAATTACAGTAGATAAAAGGTGCTGAATCAAATTTTCTATAGGAAAAACTTATAATGATAAAATATGGTTTGATGTTATTTCGATGGATGCATCTCATGTGTTACTAGGGAGACCATGGTAATTTGATATAAAATTAGTTCATGATGAAGCAAAGAACACATACACTTTTTGGAAAGGTGGTACAAAGGTAGTTTTATTACCTCTTAAATAGGAAGAGAAGATAGAGAACATGATCTCTACTAAATAATTTATCCAAGATATGATGGTATCAAGTTGTTATGCATAGTAACAAACAATGAAGAAATAGAAATTTTGCCAATACCAACATTAGCAGTAAGAGTGTTGAAATACTATGCAAATGTTATGCCTAATGAGTTACTAGATAGTTTAACACTGAAAATAAATATTTGACATCAAATTGATTTAATTCTAGGATCAGCTCTACCTAATCAAGCGTCTTATAGGATGAGTCCAACAAAACATGTAGAATTAAATAAATGGGTTATTGAATTGAAGGGAGAGTATGAGTCCATGTGCAACATTAGCATTGCTAACTCCAAATAAAGATGAAGGATGGAGAATGTGTGTGGATAGTAGAGAAATTAATAAAATTATAATAAAGTATAAGTTTTCTATACCTCATTTAGATGATATGATGGATGTGCTTGTAGGAACAAAATATTTTATCAAGATTGATCTAAGGAGTGATTACTATCAGATTCAAATTCATGGAGATGAGTGAAAAAAATTGTTCAAGACTAGGGATAGCTTATATGAGTGGATGGTGATGCCATTTGGATTATCTAATACACATAGCATATTTATGAGGCTAATGAATATAGTGATACGAAAATATATTGGTGTGTGGTTGTTTATTTTGATGATATTTGATATTCAATAAGACTAAAGAATAACACTTAAAACGTTTGAGAATGGTAATGGATTTGTTAAGAAAAGAGAAGTTGTATGCAAATTTGAAGAAGTATAGGTTTATGTAGAATAGTTTGGTATTTTTGAGATTTGTTGTTCAATAGATGGTATGAAAATGGACGAAGAAAAGATAAAGGTAATTATTGAGTAGCCTATTCCAAGAAGCATTATAGAGGTAAAAAATTTCTTTGGTTTAGCAACTTTTTACATAAAATTTATTAAAAAATTTATTAGTATTATGGCACCAATAACAAATTGCATGAGAGAGAAGATCAATTTTAGCATTACCAAATTTTAAAAAAGTGTTTGAGGTTGATTTTCATGCTTTGTTTATGAAAATATATGTTGTGTTGAGTCAAGAAGGAAATTCAATATCATATTTTAGTGAGAAATTGAATGAGGTAAGGACAAAGCATTCTACTTATGATGTTTAAATTTATGCAATTATAGAAGCATTAAGACATTGGAGGTATTACCTCATGCCTAAGGAATTTATTTTATTCATAGATTATGAGGCTTTGAAGTATGTGAATACACAGAAAAATTTGAATAGTAGGCATGCAAAGTGGGTTTCTTTCTTACAGGGGTATACTTTTGTGTGGAAACATAAATCAAGTAGCTGATGCATTGAGCAGGAGGGTAGTGTTGTTAACTACTATGGTGAGTGAAATAGTTGGATTTGAAGCTATTAAAAAATTATATGATACTGATCCATATTTTATTAAGGTATTTTAACAGTGCAAGAATCTATTAATAGGTGATACAAATGCTATTCATGATGAGTATCTTATACAAGAAGGTTATCTCTTCAAAGGTAAATAATTATGCATTCTAGTTGGGTCTCTACAAGATAATATAAAAAGAGAATTACATAGTGGTGGTTTGGCTAGACATTTTATTAAGATGAAGACAATAGTTTTGATGGAGGAAAAGTATTTTTGGCCAAAGATGAAGACAGATGTGAGAAGGTATGTTTCAAGGTGCAAAATATGTTAGGTGGTTAAAAGACATGCACAAAATACTGGACTATGTATGCCATTACCAATATCAAGAGGACCATGGACAGATTTGAGTGTTGATTTTGTGTTGGGATTGTCAAACACATAAAGAAGTAATGATTCTATTTTTTTTGTTGTAGATAGATTTTTTAAAATGGTTCATTTCATTGCATGTAAGAAAATCAGTGATGCCACTAGAGTTACATAATTAATTTTTATGGATATTGTGAGATTGCATGGTGTTTCAAAAACTATTGCTTCAGATAGGGACACAAAATTTCTAAATCATTTTTAGAAGATTTTGTGGAAGATGTATACTAATCTATAATTTAGTAGTGTATATCACCCACAAATATATGGATAGGCAAAAGTTGTGAATAGGATATTGAGAAATTTATTGAGATGCATAGTGGGAGAGAAGCCAAAGTAATGGGACTTGGATTTATCTCAAGCCGAGTTTGCATATAACAATTCATTGAATAGATCAATAGGGAAGTCACATTTTCAAATTTTTTATGGGATAAATATTATGGGTATTTTAGATTTGGTACAAATGTCAATTGCAGATCAAATTAGTGATGATATAGAAGCATTTACATAGCATATGCAACAGTTGCAAGGAGTAAGAAGAAAGTTGTATGAAAGTAATGAGAAATATAAAGTAATAGTGGATGTCAAAATAAGATCCAAGGTATTTGAAGGAGAGTTGATAATGGTTTACTTGAGGAAAGAGAGATTTACAAAAGACACATACAATAAGTTGAAGTATAAAAAAATTGGACCTTGTAGAATTGTGAAGAAAATCAATGATAATGCCTATGAGGTATCTTTACCACAAAATTTTGATATATCTCTAGTATTTAATGTTTCAAATTTATATGAATTTCATAGAGAAGATGGTGAAGATGAAGATGTAAATTGGGAGAAGCAAGTTTCAAAGAAGAAAGAAAAAATAGTGCATGGTTTTTATATAAAGACAACTAGCACAAGGTAAGGGAATTATAACAGGTATTTGGTGCAGTGAAAAGGATTTCAGTAAGAAGACAACACTTGGATTACAGAATGAGAGTTGAAGAAGATTGACAAGGAACAATGATATCAATACAATCAAGGCAATTGGTAGGAGCAGAGTTATTTTCAACTAGAGGAGAATGATGGGGAAAAAATAGGCCAACCTTCTGGAGGCCATAACTTTTGACCCGTAACTTCATTTAAGCTCTTCCACATGACAAAATGACCATATCAAAAAGTTTGATTCTATCCTAAGCCACTGTATCCACTTAGATTTGATTTTGATATTTTTTTGAAGCCAAACATGATATGAGGGTCCAAAATTAACGTTTAATGATTTTTTTGAGAATTTTCTATTTTTAGAAATGGTATATTTTTAGAACCAGAAGTCAACTTTAGTTCAATTTCATCCCATAGCTAATTTTGGTATTTAGGTTATTTATTAAAAAAAATTAGATCCGTGTGTGCTTGCATACGAAACTCACTATAAATAGAGACTGCTAAAAATAGATGTTTTTTTTAGATTTTAGATTTTTTCAAATTTTTACATGTCAACTCTAAATTCCGAGTTGAGGCTTATTTAAGCATGATTTGGGTCTGTAATTATTTGAAGTCATTCAATACGAATCAATACAAGTTATTGTTCAGAATCTTGACCTATTAGTAATTTTATTTGTGTTAGCTTCTTCAAATCTATCTTCTAAAATATCTTTATATTGCTCTTTACTATCTCTGCCTAGCATACTTTGAAATATTTAATTACTTTCATGCTTTGGCCTTGCTCTTTACTAACACTTTGTCATTGCTCACTTTCACTGTGAAACAGAGCATCTCTCCCTAAATAGTTTATTTCTATATGAAAAAACAAACAACCTCATTTTCCACCATCATCTCTACCAAAATACGTTTATAGGTTTCAAATTAAATATGACTATTGATTTACACTCATTCAATTTACAAAATCTACTTTATCAATAATGAAAATTACACCATCCCTACTTATATATAACTTACATCTTTAAAAATATAATACAAATGTAATATTTCTACATAGACTTTGCTTGGTTGAGGGTCATCCTCGGGGAAATAGAAGTACCTCCCTTTCTCAAATAAATTATAACCACTTTCATGCTTGAACAATTTTTAAATTAGTGGTAATTTTTTACAACATTCCCAAAGGCCCCATAACTTATTAGATTTCCATCTAAAGACCTACATTATTCTAAAGGTCTTCAACTACGTGCATCCATCAAACACAACATTCTATCCTGCATCACTACAAACTATTCATGCACACTATTCACAGTAAAAATAAGGATAAACAATAAACACCCTTTGAAAAATGACGTCGCCTCGATTTAGAAAAAAAAATTGACATGCACTAACCGGTCAGAAGGTATAATTAAGGAGCAAGGAATCCCCTTCTACTCAGTAAGATCTACAATCACAGATGGCTAGAAATTAGAATGGTAGATTTCCTACAATGGCAAATGGCTATAAATTAAATAAGTAGATTTTCTAAGTAATATAAATTAAATATTACTTTAATATTCCAATTTAACAATATATGTCATGAAATATGCCCTGAAACATCGATAAAAAATAGCATACAAAATTTCATTCAGAATTTTGTTCTCCTTAATTTCTATATACTGTGAAACTACTACATCTCTTAATATATATTAAACTAGAAACATGAGAAATCATGGTAATTTACTAAGTTATAAAATCTTCTCTGAGATTCTCAACATACATTCTTTGCTATGCAAGCAAATGGTAAATTTTTTTTCTCCGACATGATAAGTGAATTGTTTAATTAGATAAAATTTCCCTTCCTATAATCACATAAAAAATCCCCCCTTGTACATCAGAGATATCATTGAATTGTAAATATAACATCTGTTCAAATCTAAATCCACAATTTTTTCAATTACCTCTATTAGTTTATAGTGAATGAGAAACACTCATTTTAGCTGATATGACTAGACCTAAACTATGCAGATGGTTGCTAACCTGGACTATTTGGCATAAGTATCCTCTCTTGGTTGTGGCTATTATCTATCCGATGTTCCTAATTTCCAAGGTATTTCCCACTGTGACATTTTCAATGCAACCAATCCGCAGGAAAATTCTCCACATCTTGAAGCAAGGTAAATGTCAGATCACTTATGGTCATATCACCCTCATTTGAGATTCTGCAATCTCCAAGCTTTTCCTTATGGGCATCTTGGAGCCAGCCAAGGTAAAACTCGCATCATCAATGGTCATATCGCCTTCATTTGAGACTCCATCGTCTCTAAGTTTTTCCTTGTGGGCATTTTGGAGCCAGTCATTCAGTAGCAATAACGAGCCAAGTTGAACAAATTTCTTCAGTCAATCATCCTTAACTGTAGAACTAATTTATCTCAACTTCCTAGAGCTTCTATTTAGATCTTGATGCATATAAGCAAGTGCAATCAATCAAGAAAAGAAAAGTTATCAACGAGGTTGTTGATCTTTGGAGGCTCTGATGAACAGTTTCTTTTTGATGAATCAACACTCTTATCCCTCTTGTCTCTTTTATTAGCTCTTCCAGATGCAAAGTATGCAGAACTTGGAGGGTGTTTAGGGTTGGACTTGGAGTGCTTTCTAGTTTGCACAGATGACTGCATTTCAGGTTCTCTTCCTCAGCTTCTCCAAGTAGCAATTTTGGATCGTAGATCTCAGTATCTAATAGAATAGCACCCCCAAAAACTTATCAGGAAAATGAAACCTAGGATTAATAAACAATAGACAAGTACTATTGTTAAGCCTCCGCTAGTCTATCAAAATTCCTTCCCCATTTTGAATTTTAGCTTCCACATTATCGATGGTATCAGAGCTCTCAACCTCAAGGTTGGTATTTCCTCTGAGAGTCTTGATTGAATTTGAGCTGCAAAATATATAAACCAAAATTGTCAGCTCAAAAATAGACATTCATAGAGTCAACAATGTGCGATCGTCAAGGAAAAAACGTGCTAGACAATCATAATGAGTTGTCAATCTGCAATGTAACCACTAAAAACAAATCTTATCTAAGCTCACTAGAAAACTGAAATGAAAACCAAGCCATTAATCTTCAGTAACTGAAAGTAAAACCCTAATCGTAAGCAACCCCATGAGATTATACATCTGTTGCAAAGGACTCATTTCCAGTAACAATAGCACAAATCCTATAAGAAGTCATCAAACGTGATTCTGGGAAAATGCATAACATACCTCAAAGATCCTCAATAAGAAATAATGAATATACTTGAACAAAACGATGATGAAAGAAGTGGGAAAAAGGTTACTCAGGAGATGAGGAACTTCAATGAAAGACTGTTATTAATTGACACTTGACAAGTGTCCACCATGAGCTGGCTTTACCCCGTCGAGTGTCGGCTGGTGGATACAAAAGCCCCCAAAAAATGAATAATGTAAGATTTCAAACAAAATTTTAATATGTTTTACTTTTATTTTCAAATCCGCTTACACATGTTAATGTTTTTTTTCGATCCATAGATCAAAGTCGACAAATGACTTTATATTATTGACTCTTTTAATAATAAAATATAAATTTCTTTTTAAAAATATTCCTATATCTACTCCATATTTTTATTGGAGAAATGCCTTCAACATAAATATAATAAATAAATAAATAACTTATAACAATGAAATTTAAGTGAGAGAGAAAGTGTTGAGTTTTTTATTTTTCCTTTTTTGTTTGTAAAGAGAAATATTAATTCTTCTCATTTTTCATTTGAGACAAATAAAAATAAAGGTATCAAGTGCTAAAAGGTTGTGTGGTAAATATGTCATATTAGATATCGACATCAAATTATTTTTGTTTTGATAAATAATAATAATGGAAAAGTGGCCCTTAATTCATGGTAGAAAATAATCTAACTAGCAGATCAAACCAAGAAAGACAAGTCTCCAAGAAAAAAGGAAACACACATAAAGCTATAAATCCAAGCAACAACAAAGCTAACTAACCAATTATAAGAGAGAATACCAATGAATAGAAACACAAAAGCTTCAAAAATAAAATCATAGACCAATAATAGAAAATTACGTCCCATAGTAGTCCAGGAGTGCAAGAAGGAAACACCACCATGAAACAAATATAGGGAATGTAGGAAAGTGCCACCACTAGAAGCCTTGGCTACCAACTTGTAGAATGCCCTTGAAGCACTAAACCAAGACTATTACATAGGAAAATTTGATGATGATAAAACCCAAGACAGAATTCATTTCTTCTCCAAATACCTCGATCACAATTAATCCACGAAGCCAAAATAGGGAGAAAAACCTTGGACTACAAAAAAATCTCTTAAATTTAAATCTTTAATTCCTTCAACGACAGTATGATCAAAAGGGAAGTCGTGTGTGAGTCAATTATTTTATAATTAATTCTTTACATTATTCCTAAGGAGGGGAACCTTCACAATTCCAATCTTCATTAGGAGAAAGGTGAAAGGCTCCAAAGTTATCCAAGAAACCTATTGGAGAGTTAGTCTCACAATAGTTGGAGGAGAATGAAATATCCTTGAAAAACAGAATGACATAGATGATATCTTGAATGATTGAATTGAGTTATCATCATTCAAATCTTCTGGACTTAATAGCATTGTTAATCAAGAGAGAATCACCTTCTAGAAATAATTTCCTAAAGTTAGAATCAATAGTAGTTTTCAAACTTCTAAGAGGAGTTAGTGCTTTAGAAAAATAGTTTGAAAACCATGGAATGTTGATGGTATATTAAGATAATACTTGTCTATATTATCTCTAAATACGCCTCCACCTCCAAAAAAGACATAGGTTACCTTTAAAATCCCCATGAAAATATAGCTTGACATAATTATCACATGGGGGCTTCCAAGAAGCCATTAACCTTTTGTTAATATTGGGAGGGAGTTTGAAGTTATTTTTTAATAAATTATATTTTAGAAATATGATGTTCTTCTCCAATGATTTTCTTTTTTTGGAGGAAAAATTTTAGCCCTAAATTTTTTGCAAAGGAGCACTTCAATTTTAAGAGTAAATATTTCTTCATAGAGGTAAATGTTCCTAGAGACTATTATTTTTTTCCCACAAGATCCAACTGATTATAGATGGGGTCATTTCCAAAATACTTCTAACTTGATCCCCTCCCTCTTCTATCTAGTTAATCAAAATTTCTTTAGTATAACATGTTGCTACCCAAAGTCTATTCAATTTCTTTCAAAACCAAGACCAGATTCTCCAAGAAAAATTACAATGAAGGAGGATGTAGTTTGGGGTTTTGAAATTATACCTACATAAGATTCATGAAGAGGGCCCTTAAAAACCGATCATTTGAAGTATATTTCCCCAAAAATATTTCTTTTCTTCATGATAAACCACATATTTATGTTAACTTTAGGATGTCCACGATGGATCCATACTTTTTACACATCCCATATTGGTGAATTAATATGAGAGATTAAATTATGATAGATTTGTTTCACCAAAAAAAATTTGGAAGGATCTTCATTCCATTTTAATCCATCAATCTCCTTAGAGCTACTGATATGGTGAGAATTCAAAAAAAAATTAAAATAAATAGGAAGATTATAGGAATGGTTGGCTGCATAAATATTTATATTTGTCCACATTCTTTGAGGGCCCCATACACTTTGGGTTTCAACCCAATAATTAAAAACTAGGGATCTTCATAGGTTTGAAAATTACTTGAGAGGATCCTCCTATAACAAAATTGATAAAAATGCTCAAAATAACAAATTTATAAAATTATTAGAAGCATTGAAATGATTATATTAATCATAGGCCACTTTGAGGGGGCGACCTCCTTTAAGCAAGCTCAATATAATAAATTCATGGATGCCTTTATTGGCCTCAACATTTACTTATATACTAAATCTAATCTAAGCAACTAATACCTCTTATGAATGTGGAATCAAACAAAATACTCATGGGATGACTTATAAAGTATATGCATCCATAGAAACTAATATACTAACAAATTAAAGATAATGGATAGCATAGGTTCCTAACATCTCCTCCCTCTTAGAAAAATCTTTGTCCTCAAAGCTTCAGATGTGAGAATTGGTGCTAAATCTAAAATAGTGGTTCTCACATGGTATCCTCTGGTTCATGCCATGCCACTAGATTAACACCTTTGTGATGGAATGGGAATGAAGTTGGTGTGTGTGCCTATTTAGGATTGTTTCTAGCTCAGGAAGGATGGATATTTTACTATAAACTTCTAGTAAAATAGTTTGTACTCTGATGTTTGTGCCAAGAACTTTATTAAAAAAAGAGACATGAAATATATGATGAACTCAGGAAGAAGGTGGGAGATCCAACCTATAAGCAACCAACCCAATCTTTTGGAGAACCTTATAAGATGCATAGAACTTGGGAGCCAACTTATGAATCCCTTTGAGTTTTAGGGAGGATTGCTTGTATGGCTATAGCAGAAGAAAAACCATACCACCAACTTGAAAAGTGTGCTCAGAATGGTGTTGATTAGCCTATTGTTTAATTCTATTTTATGTCATATTAAGATTTTCCCAAAAGGTGTTGATGATCTTATCCTTATTTTGGTGAATTGTGTCAACCAATTGAACTGGTGAGCTACTAGGGTTGTATGAAAGGAGGATTGGTAGTGCTTGACCATAGACTGCTTCATATGGAGTCATTTTAGTTTAAGTATGGTAGGAGGTATTGTACCACCATTCAGTGAGAGGAAGCCACTTTGTTCACTAATGTTTTTGTTCTAAGGTAAAATAATGAAGGAAAGTTTCTAAGAATTTATCGACAATTTATGTTTGGTCATTTATTTGTGGATGATACCAAAAACTCATCTTTAGTTGGATACTGGTGCATCAAAATAGTTCTGCCGAAAATGGTTCGTTAAGGTTGCATCACGATCTGACACAATGGATGAAGGAATACCATGAAGATGAAAAATCTAGTCCAAGAAATTTTTTGCAATTATGGAGGTGGTATAGGGATGGCTAAGGGTACAAATATGACTCTATTTTGAGAGGTGATCAACTATAACTAATATCACTATTTTCCCTCCAAATTTAAGGAGCACCTTAATGAAATCCATGGAAATATATTTTCAAATCCTGGAAGTTATGGGCAAGGGATCAAGCAAACTAGGAATGAGTGTTGTGTCACCCTTGTTGTGTTGGTACGTATCACATTTAGCCACCATATTTTGAATTGAATTTTTTATACCCTTCCAAAATAAGTTGCATCATGCCCACTCATAAGTTTTGAGAAACCATGAGTGCCCTATGGATGGAGAATTATGGAGTTCATATAATACAACTTACTAAAGATTTGTGCTTTGGAGAAGCACCAGATGACCCTTGTATCATAAAGAAGCACCATCCTAAGAATAATGTGGTATATTGAAGGGTTTAATGGCCAATTATTGAATTATTTGAGATAAGGAGGAGTCAGTGACATAACCGTGATGTATAACATCCATCCAATTCAGAATAGGAATGGAAATATCTATAAGGGAAGCTTAGTCTGTGAATGTTTGAGACGGAGTATTAGCCTCAATATTATCCTTACCCTTCTTGTAAGTGATATAATAATCATAACTCATGAGTTTTATGACCCATTTTTGTTTTGATGGGGTGGAGACCCATTGTTACAAGAAATATTTGAAACTCTGGTGATAATTTTTGATGCAAAAATGATTCCCCAATAGGTATGGTCACCGCTTATGTAATGCATGCAAAATGGCCATCATTTCCTTCTCATAAGTAGAGAGTACTAAATTATTTATAGAAAGGGATTTGATGGTGATTTCAATTGGGCATCCTTCTTGAAGGAGAAAAATATCAAGGCCATTGTCGCAAGCATCGTTGTTGATAGTAAAGGTCTTGGTAAAATCTGGCATAGTTAGAATAGTTGTTGTATACATAGTATCTTTTAATTCTTCAAATGCACCCTCAATAAGTTGTGTCCATGTAAAATCATAATTTTCAACATAGCTACTAGTGGAGCTATAATCTTCTTGTAATTCTTGACAAACTTACGATAGTATCCAGTCAGCCTAAAATAACCATGGAGGCTCTTGAGTGTCTGAGGATGAGGCCAATTTGTCATGGTAAATATCTTTTTTAGGATCCACTTGAACCCCTTGGGATGAAAAAATATGCCCGAGATAATCCACTTCATCTTGGCCAAAAGCACATTTGGACTATTTTGTACAAAGATGACGATCAGAGAGAAGTTGTAGTGTGAGCTTCAGATGTTGGATATGCTCAGACCATGTTTTACTATAGATAAGGATATCATCAAAAATGACCAAAATGAATTTTTTTAGGTACGATTGATATATTTTATTCATCAATGCCTTGAATGGTTAAAGAACATTAGTGAGGCCAAATGGCATGACTAGAAACTCATAGTGGCATTCATGCATGCGAAAAGTTATCTTCAAGATATCATCCTCATGAAGCTAGATCTGGTGATACCCTGAGTAGAGATCCAACTTGGAGAAAATTGAGCAGCATGAAGCTCACCAAGAAGCTCATCAATAATAGAGATTAAGAACTTATCTTTGATTGTTATGTGATTAAGTGTATGGAAGTCAATGCATAGATTCCATGAGCCATCCTTTTTCCAAACAAGAAGAATTAGAGAATAATATGAATTGGTACTAGAGTGAATAATGCCTTACTTTAGTAAGTCTCGAATGAGCATCTTGATCTCAGTCTTTTACTGAAATGGGTAAAAATAGGGCCTAATGTTGGGAGGAATGCTTATATGAAGGAATTGAATACAATAGTCCCCATCCTCTAGTCAAGAAGGTGGCAATCCCACTCGTTCAAGAAAGACACCTGCATACCTATGAAGAATGGTTTGTAGATTATAAGGAGTAGTGGAGACCGTTGATGGTTGAATTTGATTGGAATGGAGTTGGGTAATGATGCTATGTGAATTATTCTTAAGAATCTTTTCCATGTGATGTGAACTTATGATGCTAAGAGACCCCAATTGTAAGCCTTTCAATGTATGTTTTTACCCATTATCTAAAACCTACATCCAAAGTTCAATAAAATCACATAAGATGGGTCCAAGTGTGCGTAAGCATAGGGCTCCTAAAACAACATTGCATCCACCTAAGGGCAAGGTAAACATGTCAACATGTAAGCTAAAATCTCCAATAGAGATACACACATTATGAGTCCTCTCTTTGCAAGGTAATGTGACCCCATTAACAATAATGAATTCAAATTTGGAGTAAAGATGGATAAAACAATCAACATGTTTTTTGACTTGAGGGTCAATGAAGTTATGAGTGCTACCCAAATGAATCAGTATTATTAAAGGGAGCCTCTTGAAGTAACCCTTGACCTATATGGTTTGTGGGGTGGTGACTCCTACTAAAGCATGGAGAGGGATCTTTGGTTGGTCTTCCTAAGAAGCAGGTTCCACAATTGATGGAGCTTCTTTTGGATTGTCTGCTATATCTTAAACATCTTCAAAAACTTTAGTTTTAGGTGGAGAATCCACATCAAGTAGGTAGACCTTTTGCTCTAAAAATTGATGTCCCCAAGTTAATTTTTCATCACAATTATAGTAGTCTTTTTTCTCTATGGGCTCACATCTTTATTTCAGTCAAATGCTTGATAGGAGTGATTATAGGGGCTGGTGTTATTTAAGATCATTATGGAGTTATATTTTTGAATGGAAAAAAATTGGATTTGGATCATTTTTGAGATATGATCTTGTCATCTACCAACTTAGCCAACCCTAGGGCTTCCATCATTGTGTCGGTCTATAACATTTTTACCTCAGATTGAATTGCATCTTTCAGTCCACTAACAAAGAAAATTCTAAAAAATTCATCAGACAATCCCTAAGTGTAACTGACCAATTTTTCAAATTTTATTTGATATTCTTTCATAGTTCATGTTTGGAAAAGTTTAGTGAGTGATTTAGTGAAGTCATCAAAAGCATTAGGACCAAATTGTTACAAAATGAGGGTGTAAAAATTGGTCCATATGGGCTCATCATGAGCCTTGATATACCATTGATACCATTGAAGGGATTCATGTTCCAAGTGAAAGGATGCAAATGGGACATTGCTAGCATCAAAAGTATTATGCAGACTAAAATATTATTCTACTAGATAGATCCATCCAGTCATATCTACATCATTTAATAGAGGAAAATTAAAGCCCATGAAAATTAATGGAAGAAGAAAACCCTATGTCTGAAGAGGACTCTTGATGTCATCTATTATTCATGGGGGTATGTTGAAGACTGAGGCCAATAATTTTTTCATCAAGATCCCTGATGTGGGTCTTGAGGGGGACAATTTTATCTTCCATATTTTTTTCTCCTATGTGGGTTACCTCCATGACCAGAATTAGATATTTTTTTTTGGGAATGCCTAGGAAAATTAGAGTTAACATATGTTTAGTAAGAGAATTTTTTAATTTGGGAAAAATCAAAAGGGGTAAAGGGACTTTTACTAATTTTTTCATGTAGTGGGAGTATAATTGATGAAGGTGAGGATAATTTCAGGAGGTAAAATGGAAAAATAGAAACTTTATAAAAGAGGGACAAAGCAGTAGAATGGGGAGATGAACAATCTAGAAAAGGTTTGAGGCAAACGAACAAAAACAATGAAAGTTATAGTAAGACCCCCAAAAAATAAAAATTGGTATTTATGGGAATCAGAAGAGAAATTGAGATATCGTACCTTCAAGAATAAAATTTGGAGAATGGAATTTCAAGTGTCCAGATAAATTTTGAGTATCAATGGGGCTATAGATGGAGAGATATTGCAAAAAATGAAAAAAAAATTACTCTAATACTGAGTCTACTTGGATAATGCTGAAAATGATATGACAAGTCTATAGATCTGATATGGTAGGTTTCTAAAATTTTATTGGTAATATGCTAAAATTGGTATGGAAAGTCTTCTAATACTTTGTTGAAGAACTTGTACTACAATTTTTTAATACTCTGTGGGTAATATTTTGAAGCTGATAGATATGGGCCCCAAGTTTCAATCACTGACTAATGGTTTAATAATATCACTCTGGCCACCAATACCATCTAAGTGAGTATCTTTCTCCAAATTTTTTTTTTCCACACATTTACCTCTAAGTGATAACTTTTGGTTTTCCTCATGGATGGGAACTACTCAATCAGGAAGGGGTCATTGTCTGTTTCACTAGTAGGTCTTGTCAATGGTCCAGGTACTCTGGGATTCCTATCGTACTCCTCACAATGAGTTTCAGGGATTTCAACCAAGCACTTCCCATAGTTATGCAGTCACGTTTTTACCTTGATCTGAAATAGATTATTGAGTTACACAAAAATTCTTAAATAAATAATGTATAAGAACAAAGTTATTTCTAAAAATTTACTTAAAGGAATTATGCAGCAGAATAGAGTTAAGACTTTCTAAAGAAAAAAAATGTAATCCCTAGAAATCACTCTGATACAAGATGAGAGGATCCTCCTACAACAAAATTGATAAAAATGAATGAAATAATAGATTTATAAAATTAGTAGAAATACTAAAATGATTATATTGATCGCATGCCACTTCGAGGGGGTAATCTCCTTTGAATAAGCTCAATACAATAAATTTGTGGATGCCTTCATAGACTTTAACACTTACTTATATACTAAGTCTAATCTAAACAAATACTACTTCCCATAAATGTGAGATCAAATAAAACACTCATAAGATGACTAACAAAGCATATTCATCCATATCAGCTAATATACTAAAAAAGTAAAGAGAAAGGGTAGCATTGGTTCCTAACATCACTCTTCTAAAATGTTTTAGGAATAATGATTATAGAGAGGATCCACACTGGTCCAAGCATCCTTCCATAAGTTAATAGATCTACTATTTTTAATATCTAGTAGAGGGAGTTAGAGATAATATCTCTCCATTCTCAAAATAAATTCTAGTGTGATACCCATACATCCATTTATATGTAGCAAAATAAAAGTAGGATCATCCGTGTTATCAAGATACTATATTCAGAGAAGACATACTCCAAGTGTTGTCTTTGTCCTAATAGATTCTCTAAATAAGTTTTGCTCCTAGAGCTTCATTCATCTTAAACAAATTTCTAATTCCATCCCCACCTTTTGATTTAGGCAATCTGACCTATTCCCATTTCATTAAATCAATTTTCTTAGACTCAGAAGGACCATTCCACAAAAAGTAATCATAATGTTAGCTAATATGGATTTAACACTCGCTGGAGATTACGAGAATGGCATCATGTAGATTGGTATTGATAGAAGAATAACTTGAATTAATTATATTTTTCCTACCTAAAAGATCCATTTTAATTTCCAAGAAGTGAGTTTATTCTATAAGGTTGTGGTCATATTGTCTCAAAAATATTTTTTCACTTGACCATAAAAGAGGGGAATCCCCAAGTATATTTGTCCTAAAATAGAAAGCAATCTAAGAATAATATAGAGAGGTTTGAGTACTGACTTAGAAATTTTGTGTAGTATTGAAATAAAACTAAGGGGTTGATCCCACATATAGGTGAATGACTTATAGCAATGGATAGTAATATTCATTTATTTAGGAACAAGTCAAGTGGTTTAAGATATGTCAAGAATTAATATTGTCAAGTATCTATGACTAGATTTAGGTATCTACATTTTCTACCCTTTTATTATAGTAATGTAATTTCTAGAGTAAAGGATGACACAATTTTTATTTCATAGGAAACTCTAATTATGCAGGGCATGAAAATTTAGAAAACACTGTAACAACA
Organism: Torreya grandis; assembly: GCA_037957365.1. NCBI lineage: Eukaryota > Viridiplantae > Streptophyta > Pinopsida > Cupressales > Taxaceae > Torreya > Torreya grandis. The sequence goes on from JARHVA010002440.1 coordinate 541,551, forward strand.
CATGAAGTAGTCATGGTTTATATTTGAAATTTGAAAAATTGGAACTTTTAAATTTAAAAAGAGAGAAAATAAGGAGTAAAGTTGTATGGAGATGAAACCACATTGTTATATAATATATCAAAGATGATGAAGCATTGGATAAATGTACCCTAATTTATAAGCACTTAGTGATATGGTTCCTCATGTTGAACTATTGGTGAATGGAGAATAGTCAAATCCTAATTTTGAAAAAATACTCAAACCTTTGAGTTGTAAAGGTACATGATCCCAATTCTAGTAAATGGGGATAAGTTCCCAATGTACTAAATCTAAAAGAAGATAAAACCATAATGGGTTCTCTAGAATTAATTCTAAGGACATTGAGTGTCACTAGTCTCAAATGTACATCACTCATAACAGAAGTTGGGACCAAATAATGGTTTGTTAGAAGTGATGAATTGAATGCCACTAGACTCAAATTTACTTTACACATAATAAAATGATTCACATTGTTACAGATATATCTATATTATATTTTAATGATTGAAACATAATAATTAATATTCATTCCCCCATTATGACCATGACGCCAATAGATTTGAATTGAAATAAACATTTTCCTTTGAATTTATAAATTTTATTGTATTTGATATGTGCATGAACTAGTATCATGCCTTTTGACTTTGAAAATTGTATATACTTTCATGAACAGGTATCATGCCCCAATAATTTATGCCAAATGGTATAGAATACCATGCATTTATATGCTTAATTGTAACTATATTAAAAAATAAATAAATTTGTTTATCTTGTAATGATTTTGCATATGTATTCAAGTGTGTATGATTATATGTTAGATTTATTATCAAATGAGTGCATATTCCTAACATATGCCCCCAGAATCTATATTTGATGTACCAATTTCTATCATATATCTAATTTTTTAATCTTTTTGAATATTTAAATCTTTGAAACTTTGTATTGTGTCATAGAATTTTATTTTTGAATTTCTTTGAATGTTTGAAACCTATACTCTGTCATGAGATTTGATTTTTGAATCACTTTGAGTCTTTGAAACATACTATATCATGAAATCTAGTTTTTTAGTCTTTGAGCCATATATTATATCATATAATCTAATTATTTTATTCATAGGTGCTTGAATCTCTAAGATAAGCCCACTATAATTCCTCCCTTTTGAGATCAGAGATGTAACCTACAAGTCTCTCATCTCAAAATAAGATTTAAATGTATCATGTGAAAAATATATGATCATATAGCATCATGTCAACATATGGAGAGTATGATATCATATTATAGCGTGTGAAAATTTTGAAGTATGTATGACACTTATGTAATGTGAGACATACAAGTGTCATGTCTAAATATATATAGAAATGAGAAAAAAATAACTATCTTTGAATAAGATTATGTAGTAAAAGTGCATGATATGGATCATGGTACTACTAATCAAGCTCAAAAATCACAAAAAACACAACACATAATGTCACACAATGTCACACATAAGGGCAAGTGTTGCATACAAGGGACATATTTAAGTTCCTTACATATGATAAAATATTACATACATAGGGCCAGGGACTAAAATTGGTGCACATATTTAAATATCACACATAGCAAGCACATCGCACCAAGGTCACACACAATTTGCAAAAATATTTTAGGCTATCATGCAAGAATGTAAACAACATCGAAGGAGCATAAAACTAGTGTACACCATTCATACATATCAATGCCACATCATAGTCAATTAACATATGTATGTGTAATTTAAGATATGGTTAAATAGTAATACACTTGTATGATATGCAAATTAGGGTGTAATTTGAGGTCATTGATAGATATAACATCTAATAATGTAACATGTAGAATAAAAATGACTTTAGCATATGAATGGCCATTAAGTAAAGGGGGACTAGCATCAAGAATCAATTTAGAATAGTTATTTTCTACATCACACTCATATACCTCGATAAATGCCTTTGGGTATGAAGAAAGTATATTATCTATAATACATATTATAAATAACATGTGTAATGAAGTAAACCAGTAACTCATGTCATTAAACACTGGGCCAATAATCCATTCCATTAGATACTTTTAATGAATAAGCCATCCTAGCTTAGTGTGGAAATGATGCTAGAGAGTGGCCATCTAAGGGAATGGACCCTGAGACCTCCCACTTGTATCACTCAACTCACTCACCTCTAGGCTATCATCGTCAGGTCATTTCTTTTAATTAGTCTTAATTGAATGCTCACATATTTTTATCACTGATAAATTAATTAGTTATTAATAACTTAGTTATATTAATGATTAGATTACTCCTTTTAGCTTCTCCAAATTTATGGAAAGATAAATATTGTGACCCTCCAATTAATGAAACTAATATATATATAATTCAAAAATATGGTCTAAAATTTGATTCTAGTTATATTAGAAAACCAATCAGGTAGTATGTTGCTTCTCTATTACCATGATAGGAAGAGACTATTTAAAACAAATTCAACATTAATCCCTCAACAATGAGGGATAAAAATTGATAACCCATTCATTAGATATATTATTGTTGAAGGATATATTATATTCCTTATAATATAAAGCTTGACTAAATATGACATTATGAAATAGTCAATTTGAACAAATTTGTTGATCCAATTTCTGAAGGAAAGGGAAAGGAAAGAATATGAGAATGTTAATATCAGAGCTACTTAAATTTTATGTATTTTTGTTATTGCTAACAACACAACTTCAATAAATTGTATAAATCCAAAGATATATAGATTAATAGTTTTAGAATTTAAATATGTAATAGAAAATTAATAGTTCTACAACTTAAAAAATAATAGAAAATGATTTGGTTCCCAACTTTAAACCAAATAGATATTTGAGAGTGCGATTATTAAAAGTTAATTTTTGTTTGTTTTAACCTATAAAATAGTAAAGTAATGGAAATATGTGAATGTATTGAAGATCTAGGAATAGGGGATTTAACATTCATTTTGAAGGGTATCAATTGTCAAATTAAGAAAAAATTAGTTATGAAGGCAATAGAGTATATTCCATTTTCTAAGAGGGAAGAAAGAAATAAATAAAATGCTTAAATAAATTGAACTACCCAAATATTTCAAAACTATGGGACATAATAGACCAAGATGATATGTTATTTTGGTTTTGAATACATGGAGACTGATCTACATGAACTTATCACTAAAATAAAGAATTCTTTGTCAAAGGATGAAGTTCATGGGTTTTATTTCCATGTTTTGGAAGGAATTTTGTATATAAATAAACAAGAATATTGTCATTATGATCTGTATCCCTCAAATCTTATAGTCACCAATGATGAAATAAAAATTAGAGACTGAGGTCTTGAAATTAATATATGGGAAAGAAAAGGAATAGGACAATCATTTCCCTTATATGTTGTTACACGACCATATTGGGCTCCTAAGATCATTTTGAAATATTCCCATTATGAATTCATCATAGATATATGGGCAGTGAGTGATATAATAGTAGATATTTTTACCTAATCACCTACTTTTAGTGATTCTATAGACAAAAACAAATTTATAAGATCTGCTCAGTGATTAGATCTCTAAATAAACACTACAACTAAGGGTTTTGGTGGTTTACCTGAGTGTAATCAACCTATAAATGCTAGCTCACCTCCTCTATGAATGTTCTATAAATTGATGTGTTGGTTAATCAAGAGTAAAATGGTTTTTCCTTTGAAATTCCATATTTTTTAAGCAAGACCAAAATTAGGGAAAAATGCTACAACATTTAAAATTGGCCTTAGAGGGGTGTGAATTTCATAATGATATAAATCTCTCACTCTTTTCTCAAACTATCAATGCCAGTTGGATGACATAAGGTTAAGCCTAGCAGTTATGGTTGGAAGATAGTTCGTAGTTAGTTCTTTTTACAGTTAGCTGGCAGTGGCATCGACTATTTAGGATTAGGCAATGTTAGAAATATTGTGGTTATAGTGAGCAGGTTACGCTAGCAGTCTATGAATAGTCGTTTAAAATTTTTAGTTTGGTGGGGTCAAGATAGTTGACACCAAAGTGCACATATTTTGTGTGTTCTATTTAATCTCAACCAATTTATGCAACACCCCTCATTAAAATGTTGTTCATAATCTTATCCAGATTCATAAGCATAATATAATTTTCCTTCAAGAAACAAAGCTTTATGTGAGGAAATGATGTTTGTGTCTTCATTACTATAGAAAGGGAGCCAAAATCAGTGGATTGGTGTGCATGGATCATTAGGAGTGTTAGCTTGCTTTTGGGACCAGCATTAAATCACACCTTCTAATTAGATAGTAAGCACTCTATATCTCTAGTTGGAATCTTCTTTGACTTGGGAAAACTAGTTGTAGTATCCAATGTTTATTCCTCTCCTAATTTTCAAGTCATATTTGAATTATTATTTTTGTGTGCCCTTTTGAACCTTTGATTTTGGCTGGGGATTTTAAAGTTATTCTTTCTCGTGAGGAAAAATTTGGTGGACTAAGTAAATTTGACTCATCCTCAACACTATTCTTTGAAAATGTCTTTCCTTAATCTAGTGGATGTTCAATAAAGTGGGCATCTCATCAATTATAATAATAGAAGATGTGGGTTAGCCTCCATTTTTGAGCACTTAGATAGTATCTTGGTGTCAAAAGATTGGATGAGGGATAAGTGGATTACTTCTATTGAAACTTTGTAGTGGCAGGGATCATATCATTGGCCTATTAGATTTTATTCATCCCTCTTTTTTGATCCTAAAAAAACTCCATTTAAATTTCAATTAGTGTGGCTTAAAGATCATGGAATTAAAAATAAAATGGTAGAGTGGTGGTTTGAAGGCAAGCCCCCTTATGTGAATTCAATGTATTCCTTTTTATAAAGACTTCAATTTGTTAAATTCAAGCTTAAGCAGTGGAATAAATTTGGTTTTGGTAATAGTTTTAGGTAGATGCAACTAGTGCAGGACAAATTGAACTCTATTTCTTTTCGTATCAAATAACTTGGTATGACTAAGGAGCTTATTCTAGAGGAGTCCTCCCTCTCTAAGGAGCTTCATGAATGGAAAATATGTGAGGTCTGAGATTTTTTGGAAGCATAAATCAAGAAGTTGGATGCAAGAGGGAGACAAGAATACCTCTTTATTTCATAATTATGTTAAAGAAATATGAAAATTTGTAACATTATCTCAACCATAATAGCCTCCAATGGAACAAAATTAACTTCAACTCAAAATATTAATAAAGAATTTGATTCCTATTTTTCTTCTTTATTCAAAGATAATGATCCCCTGATGGAGGAAGAAGAAATAAATATTTTAGAACACATTCCATATTTAGTCATAGCAAAAATGAATGATATATTAATAAAGCCATTTATTCATCAGGAATTATAAAATGTTGTTTTCCAAATGAAGAAAGGTAAAGCCCCTGAGCTTGATGGATTCCCTATTAAATTCTATCAAGAATTCTGGGATATAATCAAGAATGGTCTATTGGAACCTGTGAGTGAATCATAAACAAATAAATAGATGCTCAAATCAATCAATTGAACATTTATGTCTTTGATTCCTAAGAAATTTGGGGATAACTCTTTTGACACATTTAGCCCTCATGATCTGTGTAATGTTTCTTCTAATATCATAACCAAAATAATCATAGACCATCTAAAATGAATTTTAGGCTCTTTTATATTTCTTGAATAGGGAGGCTTTATTAAGGGATGACAAACTCTTGATGGGATTGTTATTGCTTCAGAAACTATTCATTTTATGGCACATTCCAAGAAAAAAAAAATGTTTATCAAGGTTGACATGTCCAAGGCGAATGACAAAGTTTGATGGACTTTCCTTAGGAATGTGTTAATTGCCTTCAAGGTTTTTATTTAGAATGGATTGAATGGATCATGTCCTGTGTGGTTTCAACTTCATTCCTTCCTCTTTATTCCTTACTTCTAGAGGATTGAGAGATAGGGAGATCTTATTTATCCTTATCTTTTTACTCTCATGGCTAGAGGATTGGGTATATTCCTTATTCATCAAATAGTGTCTAGAAGTATTCATGGTTGGCAAGTAGTAAGAGATCTTCATTCTTATTCACATTTATAGTTTGTGGATGATATTGCCTTAATGGGAGTGGCTTATCTCTAGGAGGCAGACAATGTTAGGAAAGGTTTGGATAAGTATTTGATTGCCTCAGGGCAATAAATTAATGAAAATAAGTCTAATATTTATTTTTTTAATACCCCTTTTGAGGTTCAACAAAAAATTACCTCTAGATTATTGTTTAAGATAGGCCAACTTCTATTTGATTATCTTGGGATTTATTTTACAGTTGGAACTTCTAAATGCCTTCAATTGAAGAAGGTAATTGCCAACTTTAAAATATGAGTTAATCATTGGACTTTTTAGATGGTTATCCTTTGCAAGGTACCTTACACACCTAAAATATATTGTGCAGGGTCTCCATGTATACATTAATGGATATGGTTTTGGTTCCCTTTTGAATGATGGAAAGTTCAATGGGTCTTCATGGATATTGGCCTTGTTTGTGGAATAGATTCTATGTATCTCACAATTTCATTCTATCCTTTTTACTCATATACCTAGAGAGTGTAATGTTGTAGCTAATTTTTTACCCTGAGTGACCTCATATGAAGATCATAATTGGCATGTTACAGACTAGGGGTCTTTATCTTCTATGTGCTCTTTGCAGGTTTAAAACTCATTGTTAATGATTGGAATGGATAGTTCTATTCTTGATTATCTTGGTTATTTGATCTATATAAATTTAGTATTTTTTTTAATATTTTTGGAAGTAGTGGGATAGTAATAAACCTCTTTAGATTTTTTCCCTTTTGATTGTTTTAATAGATGTTACTATTTGAAACTTTTTATGTAATAATTTTTTATTACATTATCCTCTTTTTATCATAAATAATTTAAATAAAAATGAATAAAAATAAAATGGTCATACGGCTTGATCGCTTCAATTAATTATTTCTTCATTGTTGTGAAAAAGGATAACCATGCAATCACTTAATTTGTATTTAAAGTTTTACGGCTTGTGGAATCATACATTAACTATTGAGTGGGCAGATGAAAACAACACGTAGGGCCTAAAAATTCTCTAGGTTGTCATGCCTTCTACATTGTAGGATCTCTCAAAGTCAAATAAATTACTGTCCAAACATTAGGTAAAACATTGCACACACATGGGCAAAAAAAAAAAATCCCTTGAATGGAAACTTGCCAATTTGTATCGAAAGCTTTCCAGTGGAGAGGTCTTAATAATTGTGCATGTTTCAATTGTTGAACATGGCTTTTGTTAACATGTGTTTTATTGATGGAACATATTATTATATAAAAATAGTAAAGTACACCAGACATTGAATATGTAGTATTTAATACTTGTTCAACATTTATTCTATGAAATTAAAAGTAACCAATCACATCTTGACAAGTAAGATTCAATTATTGATACTCTAATATACAATGATTGGTACTCCAAAAGTTAAGTTTTGGTCATAGGCTTAAAAAATATATGTATGAGCTCTTGTGATAAAATCGATTATATTGTAAAATGTATAATGCATTAGACCTTAAAACTTTAGTTTATATTGTTAAGACAATACATTAAAACGGGTAAAGATTTTGAAATCTAATGTGATGTTATAACACTTTAATTTGCTGTCCAAAGTTAAGAGTGCAGGGTATTGGAACCTTTCCCCTATTATTCTTCAAATTAAATGGAAACATATAGAATAACTATTCAGTTTGTTGAAGTGATTTATAATGAAAAATAAAAATAAAAACATGTAGCTCTACATATAAATATGTTTATTTATGAACTTTTTAACAATATATATTTTTTGATTTAAATATTATTTAAATTTTTATTTTCATTTATTTAATAGTATATATTTATTTTTGTGAGTTAAAATTTTAAAAAATTACCAATCTACTTTATCCTCCATCGTGTCTATGGTTTTAGGACATCTTTTCAAGAAATATTGAAAAAATTATTATGTTTTGAAAACATTATAAGAGGACGAGAAATTGAGCACTCAATAAACTTAATTTTTGTTTTATTTTAATTTAAAAAATATAGAAATGTAATTTACACTTAAAATTTAACATTTCATTGCTTTACACTATTTTCACTTTTGTATAGCTTAATCACTATTGGTTATACAAATTAAAAAATGTGCATATTTTTTTTAGTTTCTTTTATTCGAGAAAGTGGAATACACTATTATATTTTAATTCTCTAATATTTTTAATTAAATATTTATGAAGAATATTTTTTTGAAAAAAAAAGGAATTGTTAACCTCCTATTATATTTTTGGCATATCTTTTAATTTCAACACTGCAAGAAGCAGCCGTGAGAAGGTAGTTGGCTCTTCAACAATTTATTCTTTTTTTTTTTTTTTGTGCATAACGAATACCTGAATTATAAATATTCAGAATATCCATTCTAAGATATTCTTATAAATTATATAATTTTTAAATAGGAGCTTGTGAATACGGATAAGAATTATTGATACATTATATTCTAAGAGTTTTCGAGGTCTCATTTGGAAAGGAGATGAGGTCTACATTATTATTCCGACGATACTACCAAGATGCATTGTTACCACCAATGTGGGTTCCTGTCACTGTCGATCCATGGTTCAATAGCTCTTATCCGTATTCACAAGCTCCTATTTGTCCATATTATCGTCATTTCGTTGTGATCCCCAAAACCCTATCATCAAGCCCGTGGTCACCACATGTGACCTACGCTTAAGCACATGTGTTTGCATTGATCGCTAGAACCCTGCAACCATGGCATGTGACCAAGATTAACCACAAAATTATAACTTCAGTTTTCATCAGCCCACATGAGTCCCCTAGACTTCCATGTGACCAAGAAGCTTACTTTTTTATCGCCCTAATGTTGTCCCTATGCTTTATTGGGCCGCTCTTAGAGTTATTTTTACAACTGGACCCATATATTTTGATCTATAAAGGCTATATATTTACTATTTTTTTTAACATATTCACCGTTTGAACACAAACACTATGGATTTGACAAATTTTAATTTTGACAAACAGATTTCTTGCAGTAAAAACCTGTTGGACACCCCGTTCAAAATCCTTTCCAAGCTCATATCTTGAGATCCATTTCGACTTTTGACATGTTTTTCTTTGAAAAATTTTGTGTGTGTGTGTGTATATATATATATATATGGGTATAATTTCATAATATGTTAGTTTTTTTTAATAATATTCAAAATTTTATATTTATATTTATTTTTTTTATTTTTTCTTTGTAAATCTAGCATTGTAATTCATAGTGAAAAATTATACGTAATTATGAAAGTTTCTTTAAAAAAATTATATTTTAAATTTAGTATTTTACAATTTTTTTATAAAAGGGAATATGTAGAACGTATTTTTAGGCACATTTTTTTTGCATTCCAAACATTTTATAGGAAAATAAATTGTAAAAATTACATAATTGTAAACACTTAAGGTTGTCTCATATTTTCAGTGTGTTTTAGTTTGATCTATTTATCTTAAGAAAATTATTTTTACTTTATTGTAATTGCTTCGTGTCAATCCCTTCACACCCTCATGTAGGTCAAAATTGTATAATATGAAAATGATAATTTATTATCTAAAGCATGTGTACTTGAAGAGAACATGGTTAAATTTGTTGAAGAGAATATGAAAATTTAAAAAAAAATAAATAAATAAATATATATATCTCCCTATACTTCACACTCATTTCTAGTAAAAATGTCATAGTTCACTCATTACAAGACATAATTTCATACTTAAAACTTAAAACTAACACTATGAACATCACTTCCATTAACCCTAGGCCATATTGTGACATATTACATGTTCTTAATTCTAGTACACATCTTCTTGACAAGATTTTAGATTATGAACTACGAAATCATGTGTTGAATTTTATATCCGATGCACCTATTATAACCCCCAACTTAGATCCAATTACATATATGCTTGGCTCATTTGAGAAACACATCACTAGTTTTGGCTCTTACATACTTGACTTCCTGGGTTATATTGGTGAAGGCATGGGTAAAGACTTACATCACATTGCTTCCCCTATCCAATTTATTCACTAGACTACTCGACAAGTCATTATCTATAAAGTAGGGGCTTCAACTTTATTTGGAGCAATTCATGCATGCTCAACTCCTATTTTTTATTGCTCTATTCCTTGTTAGGATATTGAATGACACATGATTTTTCCTACACATTTTATCAGGCATGACCAACCTGAGATTTCTTGTGTCAAACATGAGAGTCCTTACACACTATTAGATTTAGATGTTTCTTTGCATGCCATGTTTGTGCACATGGCACCTAATCAAACGCAAGAATATTATTCTATCATACATGTTTAATTTGGGATGGATTTAAAATCAATTGACAATTTACCCACTTGACAAACCTTAAATATATGATCTAGAAACATAGAAACATATTCATAATTTTTCTATATTTTTGACACTTCACTTGATAGTGATGTCATATGAAATCCGTATCATCTATCAGTTCCTCAATGTTCAAGTAGTGGACTTCGACCACTTATATGTTTTCATCCAATCCACCCCTTCAACATTATGGATGGGTGTATGTGAGCTTGTATTATTTTCTTTGGGTGTTGTGTGTGGCTCCCTTTCTTATCCTTGTGGTGGCATATATCAACATCTAATTTTAACATTTATTCAGTTGATGGCATTCAATTTGTGAAATATTTTGTTTTTTCAACACCTCATTTGATAGATTTCAAATATCATCTTAAAGTGTTCTTATGGTATATCCAATTTGTTCTTTATCTTATTCATTGATCAATTAGTGAATTTGAACAACATGCAATTTTTAGTCCTTCACAAGTTGACCACTCACTTATACTTTATGTGGTGGAATATAGTGATTTATTCAATACTGGATCAACCCACTCATTGTACATTGTGTGATGAATTTAACCCATTTAGTACACTTCTCTTAGGTGATGGATCAACCCATCCTCTTTTAACATTTTGGTGTACTAATTACATGTTTTACTTCCTCTTCGGATGCCTTACTACATATATTAACACCTCTAGTAAATTAAGCTATTTTACTATTATTTTAAGAGACCTTTGTGGTGTTTCTTATTTTTTATTGTGTGTTTTATTACACATGGATAACTCATTAGGCCTAGTTGTTGGGACCCATTTTCATAAGATTATTAGGCTTCTTGTTGTGTATATTCCTATCTAAATTGCATATAGGGGGAAAGGGTAGAGAAGGTTGGTGTTGGTGCACTATTTAATATGAACTAATGTTAAGTTAGCTAAGGCCAACTCATATATGATAAATGTTTTTAGTCACAATTCTCTAGGCTTAGAATAAGATAAGTGAGCATTTAATATTAACACCACTTATCAATGTGACCTATAAGTGGACTAATCACATATTCCACTTAAGTGAAAATTATGGAAATGAGATCTTAAACTTTAAAAATATATTTATAACCCTTATATTCATTTATATATTAATTATATATACAAAATACTTTTACATGTATCTCTTGATTCATTCTATGTAGTTGTGGATGTACTATGGAGTAATCTACTTTTATCCATGTTTCCTCATCTAATTGGAAAGTGTTTTGAGCATAGTACATTCTAAGTATTTTATTTGCCTTCATGCTCTCACATTATTTCCCACATGATGATTAGAGATTTTTATCAATAATAAAGAGAGGGAAATAATTTTTGAACTTGAAGAAATCCCCTAGACATGAACTAAGATGTTACAAAGGAGAGTGATTATAGAGTATCTAATCATGTGGAATATAATATGGACATAGAGGATAATACATTGGAGGAAAATTTATTTCTTCATAAGTATAAAATGACCATTAATGTCATGAACAAAGTTGGTTTGAATGGGAGGGGAATACTACACCCTTAACTACTAACATGTATTAGGATATGTGTGGCTGACTTATGGTAGCATAACCTTTTAGTTAATCAGATGATAATTTTTATATATTTATATTAGTATTAGTGGTAGCCTATGCAGTATTCATATCCTATGTAGGGTTGATATAAAATAGTGGCTAGTATAAAAGGATTGTATTATGAATCATGTAACTATTATTGCAATATTTTAGAAGTTTCCCCCCAAAATAGTCTCACTTGTATAAAATTTTAGTTCTATTGGAAGAAAAATGATTGAGAGTAGTTTTGGGAGGTGGGATAGGGTAGGGGGTGAATTAGTATTCAAAAATTTCAATAAATTACCCTTAAACATTCATGAATCATTCAAATTAGCTTAATGATCTAACAATGATAAACCATCATACATAAGCATGAAACAAGATAACACATTCCATATGTGGGAAACCTTTATGGGGGATAAAACCCACTTAAAAAATGTTGAAAAAAAAATCCTATAAGATAATATATCAAATTTAGTTGAAAACCAACCCAACATGGAGCACCAACACCAAATTTATCAAGCACCCACTTGACTTTAGCAAGTGCCCACTTGCTAGGTGGATACAATCCCCTATGACTAAGTACCAACTCAGTCAAAGGACACTTCTATAAGCACCAACCTATGAAGAGGCTCCAAATCCCTCTTTACCAAGAACCAACTGATCGAAGACCAATTATGCAAGCACCAACCTACAAGGAAGCTTCAAATCCCTCTTTGACTAGGCACCAACTTAGTCAATCACACTTTTTCCTTGTAGTCTTCTACTCAGCTCTCTATCCACTATATTTGAACTCTATCCACTATCATACATCAAGAACACATATCTGATGCAAATTTGATAACCTCTCAATAGAAAATCAACATATAATTATCACTCCTCCAGATTTACTCCACTTGATCTCTCTAAAAACTACCTCTAGGCTTCTTCCCTTAATTATCCCTCTTCAAGACTAAATAGGTCATATGATCTTTATCATCAACTATAAAACACCATTATGATATTCATAAATTTTTTCTATTCTCTCTCTTGATGGTTTACAAGATGTTACCCAACCTCCTTAGGCTCATTGATTTATCGATTCATTCACTTGCACTCTCCTTATCCAAATAGCCCTAAAATGTTTTGCCTATATATAAGACTCTTATTCACAAACTTCTTGGTTGGCCACACAAATTCACCACCTTTCATTAATAAGAAAATAGGTATTAATATGTCTTAAAAGAATTAATAAATCATAATTAGTCATCCACAACACCCCATAATATGTATTACTCATTTAGGTCTCATAGATACCTAATTGTATTAGGCCTTCTTATCAATGTGTTACCATTTAATCCCTTACAAAACATTAAACCTCCATAAATGACACAACCCTTTAAAAAATATATAAATATACCCTATCTAACATCTTTTAAGTTTCATAAAACCTTTTAGGTCCAACCCCTTCATGAAACCCCTCAATATTACTTGGTTCTATTAGGCTTGTGTACACCAAAAACTATGCCTTTCAATACTTAAGCGTAAACACACTTAATCCACTCAAACATGATCAAAAAAATACATATATAGGAATCTACATGACCTCAAGGTAATTACCAAATGCATTAGACACTTTCACTAATAGCATAAGGCTTCAATATCAACTCATCAAAACACTCACTCAAAAATACCAAAATACTCAAAATAACATCATGAAACATTTAACCTCCAATACCTCAGGGTAATTACCAAATGGAAACTCTTCTGTTTAGGTTTGGTTGGCCTCATCTACTTACTTGTAAGGATATTGACTTGGATTAACTACCAAATTATTGGAATCACTTTTTAAAAGTATTATATAGTGTTTACCCAATAATAATAGACCTTCATAAGAGTTTTATACTTAATAAACAAAGTAAAACACTTGAAGTTTCTATTGACTGAGCTTTCGTATGACTATCTATAAGCTGATAAAAAATAGTCCTTTGTATTTTTAAGCACAAGGTGAGTTTGATCATGATACCTATTGGAATAGCTTATAAACTTTCTATATCAACTTACCTATAAGTTTTCAGAGATCCCACTAGTTCAAATTCATGTTATGGATACTTTTATATCAAAAACCTTGTTCTAGGGTTTTACCCTACACATAGAGCTTGATAGATTAAAATTTATTGTTCATACAACTTAAAGACTTTTTTCAATAAATAACACTTGGGACATATTATTTACTACCTCCCTCAACTTATTTAATATTATAAACATACTCATGAAACTTTTTCTACATGATACAAGAGATTTGTAAGAGTTTATAGATACACAAAAAATAAGGTTTAAAAGGTTTCTATAACATTAACCTTGGATCAAGTTTAAATTATCTTTAAATTAAGTTGGATTTCATGCACACATTTTATAAATTTTTGAATATAACAAATTAAGTAATAACACAGCTTTTATTCACAAGAAAATGATTCTTTTGACTACATAGACCCCTATTTTATCTTGGCAGACTATCAACTCTGCTTGTAGTCATGAAGTTTTTCACTTTTAAGATTGTTTTTCCCTTAAATTACTTATTTTTTGAAGGTTTTAAGTTTATCAAGTTGATGTATATGTACTATACTTGGAGTTTTTTATCTTTGCCTTGGAACCCTCTTAATAACCTAGTTCTCAACTTAGAAAATGACCTTTAATTAATGGGTCTATAAATATGCATAAATGAATATATTATAGCATGATATATATATATATACATAGTACTACATGTAGGTGTGTAGTCACTCATACATGACATCTTCTTGTGGTTGTGATACAGTCACTCATAATTGATACAAATGTAGCTAATCACCCTATTACACTCCATTTCCACATAAAAAATTAAACCTAAACCCTAAAACCTAAAACTCAAACCCTAAATACTAAACCTTAAACCCTAGACACTGAAACTTAAACCCTAGATCCCAAACCCTAAGCTATAAACCTTGAACCATGAACACTAAATAATATACCTAAAACCTAAACCCTAATCCCTAAACCTTGAACCCCTTAACCCTAATACATTATAAATTATCCTAAAATTATAATCATTAAACCTTAAACTGTAGAACCTAAGCATAGAACCTTAAGACATTAAACCCTAGACTTTATACCCTAGGCCCTATAACCTAAACCATAAGCCCTTAACCCTAAACCCCAAACCATAAACCTAAAATCCTAAATTCTAAACACTAAAACATAAACACTTAACCCTATACCCTTAATTTTAAACATTGAACCCTAAAAAGATTCAAAATCATGAACATTAAACCCTAAACACTAGACCCCAAACCCAAAACCTTGACCCCTAGACTCTTAACCCTAAACTCTAATCTTGAAACCCTAAGCACTAAACCCTAAAACTTAAAATATGAACCGTAACCTTAAATATATAACCATAAAACCTCAAACTCAAAATCATAAACCCTAAACCTTAAAACCTAAACATTGAAACCCAAACAACCAACCCCAAACACTAAAATATAAACCTTGAACCCTTCACCCCAAACTTAAAACATGAACCCTAAACCTAAACACTAAACCCTAAACATTGAATCTTAAACCTTAAAACATAGATCCCAAATACTAAACTCTAATCCCCAATCCCCTAAACCCTAAACACTAAACACTAAAACTTGACACCAATCGTAAAACCTTAAATCACAAGATGTAAACCACAAACCATGAATAATAAACCCTAATTTAAAAACCTGTGCTCTATACCCCAAACCCTAATCTCTATACCCTAAACCATAAACCCCTAACCTTAAACCCAAAAGCCCAAAATCCTAGCCCTGAACCTTTAACCCCTAACCCTAAATAACTAAACCACAAGCCCTAAACTTTAAATCCTAAATGCTAGACTCCAAACCTAAACTCTAAACCCTTGCACTTAATCCCTAAAATCATAACCCCATGCCTAAAACCATAAACCATAATTCATAAACCTTAATCATAAATCCAAACCCAAAACCTTAAACATTAAACCTAAATTCCTAAACCCTAAACTTAAAACCATAAACCACAAACTCTAAACCATAAAGACTAAACCCCACATCCTAAACCCTAATATTAATCCCAAAACACTAAATCCCAAACCGTAAATATGAAAAACTAAGTTCCAAACCCCAAATCCTAAACCTTACACCCTAAACCCTAAACCTTAAGTGTTAAACTAGAAACCCAAAACCCTAACACTAACCCTAAACACCAAACCCCAAATCCTAAAATATAAACCCTTGACCTTGAGCCAAAAACCATAAATCCCAAACCTTTAAGCATAAAATCTAAACTATAATCCCTAAATTATAATCCCTAAGCCATAACACTGAAAATTGAACCCTAAATGCTAATCCCTATACCCTAAAACTTAAACTATGAATCTTAAATGATCAACCATAAACCTTAAACCCTAAAGTTCTAAAACCTAAACCTCTAAAAATAAACCATAATCTTGAGTTATCACCTATATATATAAAGGAGAGGGGGCATTGGCTATTCCATATATTGAAAGGATATGGGTCATTGTCATCTATATAGAGAAAGGAATGAGTAGGGACATTCATTTAAAAGGCTTAAAGGTGGATTCAGGATGAATTCCTTAATAATTTGTGTGTTTTTTAATCAATGGGTCTATAAATATGCATAAATAACTAGGCTATATCATGTAAAATATAACATACATATATTAATGAGACAGTCTTTCATACATTACATCTACCCCATACCTAGTACTCTATTTAGGTATGTTGTCACTCATGCATGACATATACCTATAGTTGTGATACAATCACTCATACCAAACAAAAATGTATCTAATCACCCTAGTAAAATCCATTTCCACCTAAACCATTAAGCATAAACCCCAAACCCTAAACAATAAACCTTAAACCATAAAAATTAAACCCTAAACCTCAAATCCTAAGCCATAAACCCTAAACCATGAACACTAAATCATATACCTACACCCTACATGGGTTAAACCTTTAATGTTCAACCCTAATAAATTATCCCTAAACCTAAATAAATAATTACTAAACCCTAAAACCTATACCCTAAACATAGAACATTAAAACCTTAAATCCTAGACTTTATACCATAGACCCTAAATCCTAAACCCTAATCTTTAATCCCTTAACCCTAAATTACAATACATAAGCCTAAAATCCTAAATCCTAAACAATAAAAAATAAAACCTTAACCCTATACCCTCAATATTAAACACTAAACCCTACAAACAAAGTTAAAAATCATGTACCTTAAACCCTAAATATTGAACCTCAAACCCTAAACCCAAAACCTTGACTCCTAAACTCTTAACCTAAAAGCCTAATCATGAAACCTTAATCACAAGAAAATAAACCTTTAAATTTTAACCCTAAACCACAAAATCATAACCATAAAACCTCAATCCCAAAACTATAGACCTAAATCCTAAAACTCTAAACCCTAAACCTAAAAACCTAAATGCCAAAACCCAAACAATCAACCCCAAGAACTATAGTGTAAACTTTGAACCTTAAACCCTTGACCCAAAAAACTAAAAATAAAACCTAAATGACAAACACTAAACTTAAATGACAAACATTATACATGCATTATGAAGACCACACCATAGAGGAATGATGCAAGCATTGGTAGATTGTCTCAACCCCCTCTCCACTTTGCTATCATTATTCCCACACAAGTAGAAATATTTAAATGCAAGGAGAAAACATGCCATATCAAATTTAGTAGAAAAAATGCTAATAATTTATACTAATGAACCATATTAGTCTTTGAGAATAATTGACAAACATGAGAAGATCTAAAATGCTCTGAGCCTTTTACTCAACGTTAATAACCCAAATAGAAAATTAAAAAACTATGTCTAGAAGAATTATTTTACCTCCTCATCAAAATACTAATACCAATCAAGAACCAAAATAAACACTACACTTGTCAACATATGTAGAGTAGAGGTGTCAAGGGGGTGAGATCCAATAGTTTTAAAGGTCAAATATGTGAAACCATCATGAAATTCAAAAACACATGTCATCAAGTCTATTACCATGTTGGTGAGTTGGGAATGAGGGATCGATAACCCTTATAGTGGCCTAAGGTCAAATCTTAGATTGAATTGAAAGACCCAAACATCAACCTTCCATTCTTCACAAAGTAATAAGAGATCCAAGCTGAAATGAACCATGATACATAAATCCAATTGAAAAATAAATATCAAGCCAACATTTGATATTACATTAAAGAGGAAACATAGTTCTATTCGTACAATTCTTATTTATTTTTGAATCTGAGTATATATAACATTCTAACATTGATTTCATATCAAGGGAGAACTACAAATTTTCCCCTTTTGTAACTTGTTTTCCCTTATAGGAATTCAAAGAACGTCCTTGCCCATAGTAGTTATAAGTCAAAATCCCAGTCATGATTCTCATAATTATCCCATGATAATCATGCTCATATTAAAAATACATCATTATAAATGAAACTCATGATACTAATCAAACTCGAGCTTCCAATGCAACTTGGGCTCCCAATGCAAGTTAAACTAGAAATATAAATTGGGCATGAAATGTAACTCAAAATTGTAATACAACTCAGGCTAGTAATACAACTAAAGATCCTATTATTACCTAGGATCCCAATACAACTTAGGATGGAAATGCAACTTGGTTTCCCAATCCAACTTAGGTTCAAAATGCAACTTGGGTTGAAAATGCAACTTAGGCTTTCAATGCAATGCAACTTGGGCACAAAATACAACTCAGGCTCACAATACTACCTGGTTTTACTTACTAACATTATTAAAATTGATGAATAATATAGTTTTCATCATATTAACTCATTTTATAATCTATACATATATCCCCACATCCAAAAAGCATACCAACACCATTTTTTGGCAGTAAAGAGGAAACATAGTTTCCTTTTTTATAACCCATTTTCTAAATCAGAGAATATAGAGAAAGTGTAAAGAGGAAATTTTTGATCTACGATCATCTATCATCATCCCTCATTGTTCAAAATTAATTTCCACCATGGAAGTGTAAAGAGGATATTATCTTCTTTCCACCATGTAAATCATTAAACAATCTCCCAAGAGTAATCCATCATGACACGACCTAATATGTCAGACATGAATGGAAATAATCACCCTAGCACACTCCAATAAAAATAAAAGGACTCAAAACATCATTCAAGATTCATATGAACTTTTTTTTGTTCAGTCTAAAATAAATTTCTACTAACTACTGGATCATAACATACTCTACTAGATGAGGGAGTGACTAGGGATGATGACAGAGTGATTAGGTATGATGACCACTAATGAGGGAATGGTTAGGGATATGAGGGATGAGAAGATCCAAATGCTCTGAGACTTTTTATTGATGTTTGTAACTCAAATTGAAAATAAAAAAATCTATCTAGAAGAAGGATTTTACCTCCTCATTGAAATATGAATACCAATGAGGAACTAACATTATGACTACACTCGTCAACATCTACATAGTAGAGGTGATAAGGGGGTGATATCCAATAGTTCTCAAGGTTAAATCTATGAAACCATCATGAAATGCCAAAACACATGTCATCAAGTCTGTTACTAAGTGGGTGATTTGGGAACGGGGTATCGGTAACACTTATAGTGGCCTAAGGTCAAAGCTTAGACTGACTTGAAAAACCCAAACATTAACCAACCATTTTTCATAAAGTAATAAGAGATCCAAGATAGAATGAACCATGACATGTAAATCCAATTCAAAAACAAAGTTCAAGCCAACATTTGATATTTCATTAAAGAGGAAATATAGTTTCATTCATACAATTACTATTTATTTCTCTACCTAGGTATACATAACATTTTAACATTGATTTCATATTGATGGAGAATTACAAAGTTTATTTTTTTTTAATTTGTTTCCCACATAAGAATTCAAATAACATCCTCCCCATAGTAGTTATAAGTTAAAATCCATGTCATGATTACCATAATGATCCCATGATAATCATTCTCATATAAAAAATGCATCATCATAGATGAAACTCATGATAATAATGAAACTTGAGCTTCTAATGCAACTTGGGCTGCCAATGCAATTCGAGCTAACAATGTAACTTGGGCATGTAATACAACTAAAACTCATAATAAAAATCAGCATGAAAATGTAACTAAAGATCCTAATGCAACCTAGGTTCCCAATACAACTTAGGATGGAAATATAACTTGGGCTCTCAATGCAATTCTAGCTCGAAATAAAACTTGGGTTAGAAATGCAACTTAGGCTCTCAATACAATGTGGGATCACAATGTAACTTGGGCAAAGAATATAAATTAGGATAACAATGTAACATGTTTTCACTTAATAACATTATATCAATTTATCATTGATGAGGAATATTGTTTGCATCATAATAACTCATTTTCTAATCCACAGGTACATCCACACATCCAAAGAACATACCAACATCGTTTCTTGGCAATGAGAAGGAAACATAGTTTCCATTTTTAAAACTCTTCCAAATCAGAGTATACAATGTAAGTGTAAAGAGGCAATTATTTATCTACCATAATCTATCATCATCCCTCATTGTTCAAAATCAATTTCCACCATACAAGTGTAATGAGGATATTATATTTTTTCCATCATGTAAATGATTCAACAATCTCCCAAGAGTAATCCAGCATGGCACTACCTAATCTAATAGACATGAATGAGTATAATCACCCTAATACACTCCAATAAAAAATAAAATGAATTAAAACAAAATTCAATATTTATTTAAAATTGATATTGTTCAGTGTGAAATATTTTTTTACTGACTACTATATTAGAACACAACTCTACTAGATGATGGAGTTACTAGGGATGATGATGTAGTGATTATATATGATAAGGACCAATGAGGGAATAGTTAGGGATAATGAGGGATGAGTATAAATGTGGAGTGAGTGATTAGTGATGATGAAAGATGATGAGGGTTGATGAGGGAGTGATTAGGGATGATGAGGGATAATGAAAGATGATGAAGGATTGACTAGGGACATTAAAATTGATGATGGTTTATGACTGAGTTATTAGGGATGATGAAGATGATAAGAGTGTGACTAGGGATGATGAGGGATGATGAGAGAGTTATCTAGCATGATTAGGTATGATGAGGTTTTATGAGGTAGTGTTTAAGGATGATTATAGACAATGAGGGATGATCAGGGAGTGACTATGGATGATGACGGTTGATGAAAGAGTGATTAGCAATGATGAGGGATAATGATAACTAATGAGGGAGTTATTAAGAAAAATTAAAATGAGAACTGATGAGAGAGTGACTTTAAATGATAAGGTAATACGAGGGTTGATGAGAGAGTGATTAGAGATCATGAGGGTCAATGAGGGAGTGTCGTATTTGAATTTGGAGTGATAGAATATGACTTTATTCTATGTGACCTTGGAATAATACATGAGATCAAAATTAAAGAATTCAAGGATTTACCATTTGTCTAAAATTTATTTTAGAGTGAATGGTATCTTTTTAGAATGACTTATGAATAGTTATTATATTCATTCTATTCTGAATGGAGTGTATTAGGATGACTAGTTACATTCATGTCTAGTCTAAGTTATCGTACCATGCCTATAGATATATGTCATGTATGATTGACTGTATATATACATTTTATAATAGGTATGTGGTATATATCATGCATGAGTGACCATATCATGATTATAGGTATGTCACAAGTTACATGCTACAAGGTAGTCTTTTATGCATATTCATAGATCCATTTATTGAAAATCCCACAAATTATTTAGGAATCTGTCTTCAAGCTCAAGTATTTAATCAGGTATGGAATACTCAATTAATTAAAATATGGGGCATAATAAATGGTATATATATTACATACATAACATGATTTCAAAACTTGTTTCTCTTTCTATTTTCCAATCCTAAAATTTGGAAAACTAAGTATTGACCGGATAAGATTTTAAAAAACTAACTTTTATATGATATCTCCTACAACTATTGAATTTATTTCATAAGATGCAGAGTGGCCCTAATTTTTTATATTTAGTGAAATAAATTTAAAATATAATAATATAAAATTTATTATAGATTAAATTTAAACTTATCCTTATTGCATTTATTTCAACTTTTCCCTCTGAATTACACCCTTTCAACATTTTAGTCTTTTAATTTTATATTTTACCTCCAAATTTGCTTTGGGTACAAGCTTGGGGAGGTTCAAACCTAGCCTGAAACTAGTGATGTAGCATCCCACTTAGTTTTTAACAAATTTAAGACTCTTTTTCATCTTCATTGACACATATGATCAGGCAAATTTTATTTTAAAAAAAAAAGTATATATATTTGTAGAGGGAAAAGTGTATATTTTGATATATATATATATATATATATATATATATATATATATATATATATATATATATATATATATATATATATATATATATATATAATGTTAAACTATTTTTTATAATTATTACTTAATTTATATACAACATACATCATTATGGATTATATACATATCATTACAATGACTTCTATAAAAAAATTATCATTAATCAAAATTTTAGAAAACATATACCTGACTGATCTATGCATCTATTGGCTATGATTTGAAAAAAGATGATTTTCATGAAGTTAATGTCAAAAAGTTATGTTTGTACACTTGCAGTTCTAAATTTCCAATTGTTTTGACTTTTAAAACTATTTACAAAATATATATTTATTAAAAAATTTAAAAAAAAATATCCTGACCAATCTTAGACATTTCATCTATACATATATGAAATTTCATACATCAATTCATTCATTTACTCAGAAAAAGTGTGTCCATATGCATGAAGTCTCCTTATATTTTCACAAAAAAGGTCAAGTCATTATCATAAATGCATCTATTTTGTACACTTTTATCATTTTGGTATTGAAAAAAAAAATATTTATAAATTACATTCAAAATGACACAATTCATATTCTTACGTCATTTTCAAATTCATTTTCCAAGTGTCTCTAACATTCTATCTGAGTTTAACTATTGTAATTTTCAAAATAAATGTCTTGCTTTGTACTCCCCTTTTATCCCCCATTGTCCTACTTCTACACTTCTTTGATTTCATGCTCTCATATTATTTCCCACATGATGATCATATGTTTTTATCAACAATAAAGAGGGGGAAATAATTTTAGAACTTGAGGAAATCCTCTAGACATGAACTAAGATGTTTCAAATGAGGGTGATTATAGAATATCTAATCATGTGGAATAATATGTCTAGTGAGGAAATGATATTAGAAGAGAAAGTGTTTCTTAATAAGTATATGATGATATTCAATCTTAAGGACAAAGTTGATGTGAAAGGGAGGGAAATACTAAACCCTTAACTATTAACATGTATTAGGATATGTGTGGCTTCCTTATATCTAGCATAACCATTTAATTAGTCATATGATAATGTATATATCTTTATATTGGTATTGGTGGTGGCCTATGGAGTATCCATGGCCTATGTAGGGTTCATAGGAAGTAGTGGTTAGTATTGGAGGATCATATTGCAAATCATGTAACTATTATTACAAGGTTTTGGAGGTTTCCCCTTGAAAAGGACTCAGTTATATATTTATAGTATTCTTATCTAATACCAATCATATTATGTGGATTTTTTATCTTTTGATCTTAGTATTAAAAGTTATTATTTTCATTATACCCTTGAAATTTATATTGTGATCCATTTTTGTAGCTCTGCATTATCTATATAATTAATTTATTTACAAAAGGTCTGGTTGTTATTCCATAAAAGCTCAACTCATCTACTCAAAGACTTTGTGAAGTGCTAGTTACGATTGATGAGATTCTATTAGAGAATTATCAATGATGTCATGGTAATGTCATTAAGGTGTTTGAAAGAGTGGATGAAGTGCCTTGATAGTCTACATGACAATGACAAAGTGTGCAATGTCCTTATCCTAGTATGCTTGAAGTATGCTTGGTTGATCTTTAGTTTTGGCATGGTTTGAGATGATTAGGGATGAGTATGAAGCATTTAGAATGTGAAAGGGGTCCTATTATAAGTCAATAATTATTTGAGTGCTTTTGTGCATGGGTTTATTTTATTTGGTTGATCATTGTTTTCATTTAGACATTTTGGGTTTATTGGAAACAAATCTAAGCAGGCAGTTTGATAACATCACCACTTCCATGTGTGGATGATTTATGGAGAGTTGGTAATATGGTTGTGATAAAGTTTGTGCCTAGTTATTATATACTATTTTTTTTGTCATGTGATGAAGTACAACCTAAGTATACAAGTGCAAAGTTGGGCTCCTAGGCAGTTTGACACTGTTTTTCCATAGTCAAATTTGTGAAGGGTAAAGACTAAGACCAAATGGAGAACATACAACACATAGGCAATCCTAAATATTGATAAAATTGTGAACTCTACATGATAGAGACCTAGATGATCCATAGATATTGATGGTGAGCATTGAGTCAAGATTGTAATATTGAACGAGATGAGGTCAACTAATCAAAGTTTAATGTCAAGAAGAGATAAAGATCAAGTTTCTTCCAAGGATAAATGGTGAGTGGGGGTTCATATTGATTGATATAAATGGTGTGCATTAAATTAAAGAGGTTAAAGTTTCATTTTTATAGCATGACTAAAGTAATTATAGTCTCGAATAGATCAATGGAGTGTATGAGGTTAAAGTTTCTAGATTCTACGAGATGAGGTCAAATGTTCAAAGTTTAACATTTGGGAATTAGTGAAATATGCATTAAAGTTATAATAAGATAAATTGTAAATATTTAATTTGAATACAAGATAGCATGATATGAAAGTGCAATTATTGATGTTTAATTGTGACCATTTGTATTTCAATATTTGAATTTAACAAAGGAAAAACCACTGCTCTGTATTTTGGTCATATCTTTTGATACAAAAATAATTTTCTCATGATGTAAAAAGAGAATTTGTATAAGACTCCAAGGTGCATACATAAATATATATTTGAATATATTAAATTGTGTATAGTTAAGTTTATGAAGGTTTAAAGTTGACTATGTTTTTGTGTATGCTCTACAAGTAACCTGAGAACGGTATTTGAGCTTGTGGTTATGTTGTTTTGATGTTTCATGATGACTTAGCCATTAAAGAGTGTTATATAATCCATTAGGATAAACTATATTGATTTTTAAGGTGTGATAAATCTATCTTGAGTATTAATAAAGAGTTAGAATTTGACTATGTGTTCATTCATGCACCAGGTCAATGTTTGAGTTGATTGAGCATATGTTGAAGAGTGCAATGGTGACTATGATCATTTGAGGATACTATGAAGTCATGTATAGTGGAAATATAAATTTGGAATTATTCATGTGATATTTTTTTTCTTAGGTCTCCATGAGACCTATAAAATCTACAAGGGCATATTTTGATAGATGTAGGTACTTAAGGGTGACCTATGGGTGCTATGGCTGACATATGAAGATTTTTTTGAGCAATGTCTTTATGTGAGAGATTTGTTAAGGTTTAATTCACACATAATGGCTGACCAAGGTATTGATAATTTTGAATGCTCTATAAATAGTGAAATCAAAGATGATGATTTTAGACTTGATAAACTTGTGATATTTGTATGAGGAGTGTTTGTGAGAATTATGGAGCGTACGAGAGGGAGAGTGCCTAGTAGATAAGCTGATGAGTAGAGTATATTTAGTACTATGTGTATCACCTATGGGTCATGTTTTTTATGTCAGAATAGTGTTATTATAGATTGAGGATGAGTGAAGAGGTCTAGGGTGATCCAAAAGGTGGCTTTGGATGCATTGAGTGTGCAAAGTTGAAGAGAGATAATATAAATTTTATCTACATAATATTTGTAGGAAATCCATGTTTAGGAGATGTGTTGTTCATAAGTGTTGTGTTAGCAAAAACAAAGGTGTTATAGCCTCTTTGCAAGGTAGAGCTTGCTAAAGGACTAATTGTTGTGGCAACTCAGCTAGATAGGTATTTCATCACCTTGTGGGATTGTAGTCTCACTAAACAAGGGATGGGAGTTCCTTGATTAGTTTCATCTGGTCTAAATTGATTCTTATTATTATAGGATAGTAGTCCAATTATAGGTTTCAATTGGTTTTCTCCTCCAAGAGGCTTTCCCACATATGTCATGTGTTATGTGCTTGATCTTGCATTGTCTCTCTTATTTATTACTATGAATGTTGTGTATGCTTCACGAATGCTTGTTGTAATTGATCCCCCCCACCTTTAGTGATTATATCGATAATATTTTTATATAGTACCCATCCACATGGATAATGAAAATGACTCAAGGATCGATGTATCTCCCTGGGAAATTTATAAATACAATTGGAATTATTTCAGGTGAAACCTATTTCAAGTTTACAAAGAGGCTCTATCAACTAATTATTTATAAAAATATCGTCAACCTATGAAATATTGAGTTTATTTTTAAATTAGGGGATCCATAACTTATTATAAATTGGAGGCCCTTCAATTTGTTGAGTATCCTAAAATATCCTAACTAAAGCTCTTATATTCCATCTATGCCACCACCTTACTTTAATTCTTATACTAAAGAAAACATTTTTTTATTAAAAGTATATATATATATGTGTGTGTGTGTGTGTGTGTGTGTGTGTGTGTGTGTGTGTGTGTGTGTGTGTGTGTGTGTGTGTGTGTGTGTGTGTGTGTGTGTGTGTTAGCAAAAACAAAGGGGTTATATCCTCTTTGCAAGGTAGAGCTTGCTAAAGGTCTAATTGTTGTGGCAACTTAGCTAGATAGGTATTTCATCACCTTGTGGGATTGTAGTCTCACTAAACAAGGGATGGTAGTTCCTTGATTAGTTTCATCTGGTCTAAATTGATTCTTATTATTATAGGATAGTAGTCCAATTATAGGTTTCAGTTGGTTTTCTCCTCCAAGAGGCTTTCCCACATATGTCATGTGTTATGTGCTTGATCTTGCATTGTCTCTCTTATTTATTACTATGAATGTTGTGTATGCTTCACGAATGCTTGTTGTAACTGATCCCCCCCACCTTTAGTGATTGTATCGATAATATTTTTATATAGTACCCATCCACATGGATAATGAAAATGACTCAAGGATCGATGTATCTCCCTGGGAAATTTATAAATACAATTGGAATTATTTCAGGTGAAACCTATTTCAAGTTTACAAAGAGGCTCTATCGATTAATTATTTATAAAAATATCGTCAACCTATGAAATATTAAGTTTATTTTTAAATTAGGGGATCCATAACTTTTATAAATTGGAGGCCCTTCAATTTGTTGAGTATCCTAAAATATCCTAACTAAAGCTCTTATATTCCATCTATGCCACCACCTTACTATAATTCTTATACTAAAGAAAACATTTTTTTATTAAAAGTATATATATATATATATATATATATATATATATATATATATATATTAGAAATCATTATTTTTATATGAAAGGGCATATAATAGACTTAAGCCTTCGTAAACATTAATATGTTTCTCAAACATGACATGAAAAAGGCTTCTAATAGAACTGAGTGGAAATTTATCTTATCCATCCTCAAATATTTATGGTTTTTATGCTTATTTATCTCCATGACTCAAACCTTCTTTGTGCATGTTTCAACTTGTTTTACGACTAAATACCATAATTTTAGAAGGTTTGGTCTTTTCAACTCTACTAGACAATGTTTAAAACTTGTTCCTTCTCTTTGTGTTTTAGTCATAAAGGTATTTATCTATATCTTAGCTCGTAGAGTGAATCAATGTATTATTAGGGGAATCACTCTCTTTGATAGGACAAACCAACTTCTTAGTAGTCACTTTGTAGATGAATCCTTTTTGGTAGAGAAAGTAGCTTCCTCCTATGAAGTTATGGCATGTATTGACACCTTTTTTAAAGCCTTAACGGAATATGAAAGGGACACACTATTATCCTTTGACCTTGGTATGCCTTCCATTTGCATGTTCAAGAACTCATGTATCATGTTTTGACTCATATTTTGCATTTTCAACCACCAATGGCTTGGTGAAAAGAAGTGTGTTTGTATTTTGACACACATTTCAAGAATTAATCTCTAGGTATTATGTAAAAAATTCTTAGTCCCCATTTTCCCACTCTCTTTAATTTGAATTTTAAATTTGGGTTGAAAATGTCTCTAGAACATGCACATTTTTTTAATCATATACGGTGGCCTTAGCATAATCCCAATATTACACATATTTTATGGTGTTAGGTTTATCAAGGGTTCTCTTTAGGAAAGAGGCTTTACCATATTAGGATTACTCATTTAAAGTTTATTACCTCTAAAAAACCAAAGGCCTTCAAGCACTTGTTATGGACATGCTCACATGCCCAATGTGCTTGAAAGTGGATTCAAAACATTTTTATTTCCTTTTCATGCATATCTCGTGTCATGGAGACTTACTTTGTTTTAGTATTTTTTTTCAAAAGTTGAATTATTTGGATTTTATTTAGAATATCTTAAAATCTATTATTCTTTTTTACCTTTGGAAATCTAAAAATTATGTTATATTTAACAATGATATTTATTCAAAGTAAATTTTTACCAAATAAAGATTTTTGCATTCACATCTATATTATTTTATATCTAAGTACAGGTTAAAAATATGTCTTTAGCACTTTAATACCTAAATGACTTATTTAATCATAAGGGTAGTGCTCCTTGCACTATGATCATAATCTTGCCAAACTTCTCACCCTAAATATCTCTTCTACTAGCCATGTGGTGGTGAAAGAGTCACTCTCACA
Source organism: Torreya grandis (assembly GCA_037957365.1). Classification (NCBI taxonomy): domain Eukaryota; kingdom Viridiplantae; phylum Streptophyta; class Pinopsida; order Cupressales; family Taxaceae; genus Torreya; species Torreya grandis. The sequence continues at coordinate 570,416 of JARHVA010002440.1, forward strand.
ACCACTTCTCTACCCCACATCTTTAGTAGAGGGGTAGGACATACTCATGGTAACACTACTTTTGGGCCTTCAATGTATATGTCTTTGGGATAAAATGTTATGGACATGGGACATGATAGTTCATCCTCCACCTTGATGGGGGTGCTTATGGATTTGATTGTGTATGTGCTTTAGAGGGATTGGTTATGTTAAATCTACCTTTAAGAAAGCATTCAACTTGGGCCAGTCACCCTCCCTAACCTCCCTCTAACTAATAATTATGCCTAGTTGGACTTTTTATTATTAGTCTCGAAGGGAGGGACTATATGAGCTATTTGGTTATAAGTTGGACTTAGATTTAAAACTCTTGGACAATAAGATGGCATGGATTAGTGTGTGAATAAGAAAATATTGGGCTTTTATATAGTAGAGAAGATAGTTTTTTAACAGAAAAACAAAAAAGATTATTTTATGCAAAGTGATTGGCTGATTGTTTTGGCATATTATTTCCTACCTCTATTTGAACGAGATTGGGCAATAAATTTTCTTCTAGGTGCATACAATGAGGATTTTAATTTTATATTTTTTCGCACGATGTCATTTTTTTGGGTTGATAGAGTCATATTAAATTCTAGATTAATTAATTGGTTTAAATTGGAATTAGTTTTTACATTATTTGCCAATCAGATGACATGGATTAGTGTACCAATAATAAAATATTAGGATTTTACAAAGTAGAGTAATAATTTTTTATAATGAAAAACCAAAAAATATTTTGTGCAAGGTGGTTGGTGAGATTATTTTAGTGTTATTGAATAGCTTGCTTTATTTGATGGTGGCCATTAACCACTCTATTAATTTTGTATATTGTGGCTTTTAATGTTGTATTCATTCATGTAATAGTTGTTTGGTTTGATGTAATTGTATTGAATGAGATAATAATTCTTCAAGGAACATGGTGGTGGGTTGTAGACAATTGGAAGTTTGTATAATCTTATTGTTATTTAGTGGGTGCATATGTGAAGTGTTACTGATAGATTTGCATGTTTTGTTGTTAATAGCTGAAAAGAATGAGAACAATATCATTCCAAAATAGGAGTCTGAAGTATTGACAATAAAAACATCAATATAATATTGTAAATAAATGAAATTCAAAGACAAGGTAAATAAAATGATATTAAAAAAAAAACATACTCATACAATAAAAATTTCTTGCATAAGTAGGTAAGGCAAAAGCAGAAACTAGCCCAACAAACCAATGTGGGATAAATCCTCACATAGGACAAAACACTAAAAATTCAAACAACCTAACTATAACTTATAAATATTTATAAATACATACTCTAACACCCCCCCCCCCCCCTTAATTGAAGTTAGGGGCTAATATAACCAAAAAATATATAGTCACATATCCATAGTATGAGTCTCGGTAACTAGGTCTGATAAGATACACATGTATAATATATATATCCATGAAGTGGAGAAAAAGGCAAAACCCATAGGAAATAAAGCTAACTCCACCACCCCCCCCCCCCCCACCCCAAAAAAAAAAAGTTTTAAAATAAGGAAGGAAGGAAGGACTTCATATGGAATCCCCCCAGAGACAAATTTCTTCGATATTGAAGATATCAATAATCCATGTTGGGATCACAAGATGAATAGTGTCAATGTTGATATCTTCAGTTAGAATAATGTATAAGCTCCATCTGCATAGAACAATGTTTCTTCCTTTTGTCAAAATAAAAACACAAATGGTAAACTAGAAGTCTGCCCATTACATAATGGAAGATGAAGTAGGAAGTAATACATAGATATCTAAATCACATCCAAATATAAAGAGTGTCATAGGTCTAGAAATATCATGCAAAATAAATGGATGTAATTCCATGAAAGTGAACCATTCAAAAGAAATACATGGAACATTCATTGAAAGAATGCCCATGGGAAGTGGATCATAATAATCAAGAAGTGTATTCTCATTGGAACTAGTTGAGTTTTCCAAAGTGATAATATGTGGTGGCTCAATGTCCTGCATAGGAAATGAGGAAGGTTTTACAAATATATGTCACAATCCTAGCATAAACTCATCCCATACAGGTGGCTCAACGAAAAAAAGAGCGACGTCAACCAGGTATGTGTCATCATAAGAAATTATAGTATGAGGAGAGAGTACATAATTACAAGAGAAAAACTCATTGATAGGAGGAGAAGGAGATGGATAAGAATCATCCATGTCATTGTCAAAATACAAATCCTCACTAATAGGAGGATAATGAAATGGAATAGGAGGTGGATTAAGAGAGGTTTTAGAAAATGCAAAAAGCTCAATGTCCTCCTCAAAGAATGTTATAATAACATCCCAAGCTCCTTCTAGTGATGTGGAATACATGATATTAATGTAAAAGTTATCTGAAACATTGAGGTGAATCAAATGAAGAGCCTCATATTTCATAGATATAATTTAGGCAATATCTTCCGCATCATTGAAGTTAGGAATATTGGCAAGTACTATTCTCCTTAAGCCTTTTAACTGAATTTGTAACCTCATTTTTATTTTCTAGGTGGTTTAATTTGAGGTTTTGAGGGGATCCATTATATAAATATTAGGAATAATTTGTGAATAATAAAGAATGATCCCCCCAAAATAACAACTCTTAATTCAAAGAATGACAACAAACAAATAAACCCCAAAAAAGTGTAAGCCCCCCCCCATAATTTATAATTTATAAAAGTAATATATTTTTACAAATGGATGACACCAATGGATAAATAATTGAGAACCATATACTTTTAAAAAATTGGAACTCAAATTTGAGTTACAGTTCAAAAGATATAGGCCTTACAAAATCTTGTAAATGAGTCAAATTTAATAAAAAATATACTACAAGTTAATTTTTGTGACTAGATCAGAAAATAATATAACCTTCTAACCACTCATTAGAACTGAAATCTCATCATGGATGTTCTCAATACAAAAAAAGTAAAAAAAAAACAAGCTAGTGACCCCTATGAGATTTCAAGCAAAACAACATGCCACTTTAAGACAAAAACTAGCTATTTAGAAATAATTAAAAAATAGCTTCCTCCAACAATAAATTTAGGGAACAAAAAATGGTTATCTAACTTTATAAATAAATTAAATTGGTTTGTCTTTGTTGTCTTGATCATGTAGAAGAGAAAATGCTGCCAAAAAACTCCAAAGAGAAATAAAGTGCTACCATATCCTTCAATTGGTTTATAAAATACTGCATTATATTACACCTCCACTCCTTCTATGTAGACATCCAACTTTCCAATACAGTCCACAAAGAGTAGATCTTCAATGTAGCAGCCTTAAAAGGCTCTTCTAAGATCCAAATCTCCAATGCAGACCTAAATTAAAGCCTCCTACACCACGCAATACCTCCAACTAATTTATATTTTTCACAAGATAGATAAGAAAACTCTAATGCAATAAATACTAGATCTCCCTCTACAATGAAAAAAGATAAAGAAGATCAAAAAATAATAATGAAAGGTAGATCTAAAAATGAATCCACACTCCACATCTAGTTGGGAAAAAAACCAATGCCCCACTTTTAGTGCATATCTCCCTCCACTAAGGATGCTAAGGACTAGATCTATAGACTCAAATCTCCAGCCAAGATCTAGGTCCAAAAAAATGTTCAATAAGAGACCAATGGATTTATAGTGGTTGGAGATAAGGTGTTTTAGTGAATAGTGGAGTGGTAAGGCATTTTAGTAGATTTTTAATGCCTTAAAGGAGTGATAAATGCAGTCCAACAATGATAAGTCAAATGCCGATAGTGAAAATCCTCCAAACACATGCTTCAAAATGCTCTAACGCAAGATTGAAAATGCTCTAATGTAGGTATGAGTGTAGACTTTTAGCACCTAGAAAAGACCTTCATTCTAATCATAGTTCCTCAAACCTTTCCATGTAGAAACACCAATGTATATCTAAAATAAAATTTCACTAAATAAAGAAAAATCAGAAATGGAAGACATTGATCTCCTTTCAATGCACCTGTTGAAGTCTACAAACAAGAATACCTATTTGTTGGTTGACTAGTATGACTAACCAAGGAAGATTTGGTGTTTTAGCTATGATTAACAATAGTATAGATGCTAATAACTGGTTTAGTACACCAAGGGAAAAATAGAAGAATGCTAAAATAAATAGCTTCTTCAATCTGAATAGCAACTCATCAATGGATGGCTACAACCTTTTGTGGCTATGATATCATGAAAGAAATGAGAACAATATCATTAAAATCTAAGAGTCTGAAGCATTGAAAATAACAGTATCATGATAAAATTGTAAAAAAATGAAATGCAAAGACAAGGAAAATTAAATTATATTCAGCAAAATCATACTATTACAATAGAAAGCTCTTACATAAGTAGGCAAGGTAAAAGCAGAAACTAGCCTAACTAAGTAATGTGGGATAAATCCTCACATAGGACAAAATTAAGAAAAGACAAAAAAACCTAGTTATAACCTATAAATCATGATAAATACATACTCTAATAGTAGCCATGGTGTGATTTCAACTCCTAGTGATGATGGCACCTACATGCAAGTCAGATATCATTTGTGTTGCTTAGGTTTTGTGAAAACTATGCAGGTATGAATTATTTTTTAGTGGTATTATTGATATATAGGATATAATCTATGTTTTATTATTAGTTTGGAGGTGTGGTTATTTTAATCTATGAATATTGTTGGTGGGTATTAGTTTCACCTATTTCATGCCATTTTTACGTGGGATATTGTAACTAATTCATGCATTTTATCATGAATTTGGGCTTTGTTATCAAATTCATGTTGGAAGTTTTCTGGAAGCTTGTTGTTATTTAGTGGGTGCATTTACATAGTGTTGTAGATACATTTGCATGTTGTGTTGTTCATAGTTGTAGTGTGATTTTGACTCCTGGTGGTGCTAGTGCCCGGTTGCAAGTTGTGTTGCATAGGTTTTGCAAAAGGTGCACATGTATGGATTATGTTTGGTGGTATTATCTATATATAGGATGTTATCTTTACTTTATAGGTATTTTTGATTCATGGTTATTTTAATATTATTTTCACCTATCTTTTGCCATTTCTGGATGAGATATTCCAAGATAAAGCATAAATACAATCCAGTTACATGGATGTTCAAAGTTAGCACTACTATTTCTAAACTTTGCTTGGATATAGACAACCAATTTGACATCAATTCAAATTTTTCCTATGGAAGTAGTGGTGTATATATTAGCATAGTCCAGGCTACAATAGTGTCGGATAGTTGGTTGCAATATATTAGTTCATCTTTCCAATGTTTAAATACTATTTTGGACTTATGGGTAGAGAGTTATGTGACAAAGTGTTTTAGCATTACAATTTCTCTTTTAAAATATCAATAAGTTGAGTTTAAAATTTTAATATCAAATACAAAAGGCATTTTTTCTATGCATTTGCATTTTTTTTGTTTTGCTTGCATTTTTTCGTTTGGGATTTTAGTGGGCACCATAAAAATGTTTGATATGATGCTGATAGATTCAAAATTTGTTGAAGAATAACATTAATCTAAGTGAGTTTGTGATGTTACAACATTATTACCTTGAATAGAAGGGTAACACACTAAATAAATCAAATAAATGTAATCAAAGATATTGAACACATCCTATAAGATAAATGCTTGTAGTTGTTAGACCTAAGGCAACAAGTAGAGAAGGTATTTATTTTGTGTTTATAAGGAACCTTATCCATAAGGGATTCTAGTTAATGATTAGAAAAATGGTTTAGATGGCTAATAAAAAGTGATATACTATGTACATCTGGAGTTTGAACCTGGGTAATAAATATATATTATCTTGTGTCCACAAAGACTAATCATACAAGTGAATGATAAATGAGATGTATTGGTATTTTTTGGATTATACAACATGATGTACTGGGTTTATTTAAACAAATATGAGATTTCATCAATATCTTAAACTAAATTTTTATCTTAGTTGAGGTTAGATGTCTAAGTTACATTTTTAACTAGTACACCTAGTAACAAGTATGTTTAATCATTAGATTTTAGTTCTAAGTGAGTTTTAATGAAAATATTTAGTGTGAACTGATGGGCTATGATTTATTTATTGATGCATGATAGGAAGGATATGGATTTTATATGTTTAAGTATTTACTTATCTATTCAGTATTGTTAAGATGTTGATGTCACTTTTCATGATTCATCATTTTTTTCCATGACACTTGTTTATGCATCCTCTATAGAGCTTATGTTTATACATCTATTGTATTGGTCACATCTAGATTTTTATGCATGTAAATTATTATTGTGTTCTTTTGAATATTTCATAGTAGTTTTGATGCAAAATTCATGTAATCAATTTTATCTACTAAGAGTTATTTAAAATAAAAATGTGCTAACCTGGTTTGATTAGGTGCACAAGTATTTATTTTATTTTTCTTTATTTCACAACATAAATTCATGATTTCATAAGATTGAATTTTAGTTGTTTTCACTAAATTTTTTCTAGGTTCGTGTCACCTACTATAACTCCATTGAATTTTTTCATTTAAAAGTATCATTTATTTCATAATTTTTTTCACGTCTATGGTCCTTTATGAATGATAATGGCTAGTTGCATAATGGAAATTGAAGCATGGTGGATTAGCCATTATGTATTTTTCAATAAAATAGACTATGTATTTGCATTTTCCATTACCATTTTAAAACATGATTATATGTAGTGGACTTGAGACCAAGAGCTAAAATAATTGGAGCTATTGGCAACAAGAGAGTGCATTCCCTTTTATTTTTGTTTGTTAGGAATTTTTCTTACTACAATTTAAAATCATTTGTTACTCTAGATTTTTTGGTACCAATTGTGAGAGTTTCCATAGTAGGATTTTGATCATTCTTATTTGTCATGTTTAGTGCATTATCTACCCTTGATCTTAATATGTTTGCTTGCCTTATTTAAATTTTTTATTGTTGTATTCCATTTCTATCCAATTTGTTATTTTTATCACTATTTTTCACTGTGCTACTATGAATTTTCTAATATGAGGTATGTGCTTTGTCTTGTCACCTTGTATTTGATATGAATATTGTTAAAAAATTTTGGGTTTTTATTTTAACACCATTTGAAATATCTATTTTAATAGCCTTCTAATGTATATTTTTGAAAATCTGAGGGGTGGTCATTTCTATCAAATGTCAGTTCTATGTTTGTCTTGGGTCTTTCTCTCTACACTATGTGCTTATCTATTGCGGGAACTAAGTCATGTAAATGTCTAGTAAGAATTTTTTACATTGTAAATATGCTTGTTGTTTAAAATCTATGAAATCTATGTTTAATTTATTATTGAGAAATGTTAATGTGTCATGGAAAATACTATGAATTATAAAATGCTTTATTGATATATTTTGAATATGAATTAAAATGCTATGATCTTTATCAAATGAAATACTTGTATTTTTTTTTAAATTTTTTGTATAATTTTTATTTTATTAAAAAACACCTTGAAATTTATTTTTAATTCATATCAACATTTTGTATCATTGTTTCATTAAAATGATTTTATGGTTAAAGATTTTAGTAGAATAAATAACTCTTGAACTTTAGAATAATTTGAATTATTGGATTTGGAAATCTTCTCATCATTTTACTAGGTTTTTAGTTTAAAGAACATTAATTCCTAGGCAAAAAAAAAACCCTACAATTTTCCTATTTAAAATGTAGTACCCCATTCTATTTGTACATCCTTTCATGTCTATGCCTATGATAAATCATCTTCACCATAGATCTATTTTTCACATATACTCTGTAAAATATCTATATAAATCATTTCAACTGTCCTTTACTACCAATCAAAAATATGGACATAGCCATGCATAAAACTACACACATATGTTCTCCTTTGGTTGCCTTGGTACATCAACACAAATGATGAATTATTCTCAAGCATGGTTGTAATGCACTCCTGTAAATTAACAAATGTTTGTATTTGAAAGAATTGGTGCTCAATAAGCACCTTCAATTCTTTATATATTGGGTTGAATTCTTATCTTGGTCAACCATTTACTTTACAGATGTTGAAAAATGATGTAATGAACATTGAGGAATTTTTTCAATGCATAAAAGAGAAAAAAGAAATGGAAGATGTAGATGGTGCCGATCAATTTATATATGAAGAGAAATATAGGCTAGACACTAGAAATGGTTATGATAATATAGACATTTCTTTAGAAAGATAAAATCTATTTAGAAATTGTTCATTCAAATATAATGTTGGCAATTGATTGTTTGATGTATTTCAAGTGTTGTTGTATTTTATATACACATCTATAAAAATTTACATTGGGATTATAGAACACTTTAAAAGATTATTAGAGAAGAATGATCAAGACACACTGAGATCCTTAGAACTAGAATTGGATCCTAAAGAAATAGATAGATGTCACCATGTTTACGACACCTTAGCATATTTTGAATGGATGCAAGTTTTGGCAATTGTATACATGAAAAAAGGAGAACATGGTTTATAGGGCTACAATTTTTGCATAAATTGGCTTTCTAAATGGCTTAACATTTCCATTTGCATTTGGTCTCTAAAAATCAAGAGAAAATATTTGCACTTTACTCAACATTTACATTTACCTCCTTATTTCATACTTTTTCATGATTAGAACCCAGTGTATGGGCATTATGAATCATTATTTTATAATAAATTAAACAATGATCAAGATTGTTCAAGATGATTATATTTTTATAAAAAATATACTATGCTTTCTCTCTATTGGGAATCAAATTCTATAAAATTACATATGAATAATTGACAAAAAAATGGAGCAAACATCTAATTGCAATGATAGCATATTCAATGATTTTTTCCATTTTATACAAAAAGATTTTAATATATGGTATTTACATCATTATATAGCACAATATTATTTGTAATGCCTTTGTTTAAGGAGATGTAAACACATATATTTTTTTAGAAGAAAATCCAAATAATAATGTTACCAAGAACATACCAGCCATTGCAAATTGTCAAGGATATTTAATAAAACTAAATTTTCTTTACAATGATGGTGGAATATAAGGTAAAGACTTTTTTATACAATGGATTTCATATTTTTTTTAAATGAACATGTGTCTATGTTCATTTTCCAATCAATATATTATCAAAATCTATGACAATTGCTTTGGAACAAATGTCATACACAACATTATATTTTTGAAATAGACACAAAACATATACACTATGAACCATTGATGATGAAACATTAGGATAGATTGTATATCTAAGATTTTACAAATGAGGTAGACATAATACCAAGGAAAAACAAACATTGCCTCAAACATTAGTAATTCCACAAGGTCAATCTACACAAATGAAACTTGTTAGGAAGCCAAAACAAACTTTTAAGAAAAAAATCATTGATATTCTTATACATGTTTGTTACATTTATAAATAATTATATTTTAAACATAACATAATAATTTCAAAATAATCTAAATAAAATTTATGGTACAAATTAATATAAAGTGATAAATCAATTTGTAAAAAAAATATACGCACAAGTTGTAACCATTCATTGAAAAGCACAGTGCTTCCCAAATTAGAAACACCTACAAACATTACAGAAAATAAATAGTTAAACAATGTGCTTAATATATAAAAATTTGTGGAAACACTCTTTTAATTTAAAAAAAACATTTTCATAGACGAGATAATTGGGGTATATCAAAGCCTAGATCAGGCTAAAGGTCTTATTATCAATGTGCCAATAAATATTGATAAAATTCAGAAAGCATTGCCAAGATCTGTTTACAAAGGAATAATAATTCTTATTGTTCTAAAAAATCAATTGGAATAAGAAAATTCATATCAACAAGAGGTTATTTAGCCACATATTTTTTTGAAATCATTGGAAGATCTATGCACAATAAAACTGTACATTGACCAAAATGTACAGATCAATCCAGAATGGATTCCATTATTAAGCTCTATTGCTGGAGATAATGCAAGTAGTAATAATTTTTTAAGTGGATCTAGATATAATAAAAATATGAATCAAACATCATTTATTATTTAGAATAAAGTTATTCTAATGGTATAATTTTGAATGGTTTTGTAGACTCAGCATCCATTACTATGTTTCAAGACGAGATGATCATAATAGCACCAACAAAAGACAATCAACCGCTTGGCATTTTCAAGGATAAGGACTATAAGGAAATGAAATTCCAACTCTTTTTTTGGATACCCTCATGGTGTATATTTTGTCATAGAATTTATATATCAAAAAATAACACAATGAGAATTGTTGCATGCCAATCATCAATTTCCATATCATTTGATAAATTTATTTTTTAAAGCAATAAAGATAATTATAGATCAAGTAGGAAATATAATGTGGGTTTGAATTATAAAAGGTTAGTTAAAATGAAGGAATATTTGGGGAAAAAATTTGAAATACAAACCAAATTTATAATGAATACTATAATAATACATTGGGTATGTGGAATTCAAAAAGATACACATCTCACCGAATTACATGCAAGGTATAAAAAAATGCATTTGCTATGATATGAAAATTAGGGCCACCAAAATTTTTATTTACCTTTATAAGTGTTTAACATCGCTGGCAACCATTGATAGATGCACTTAAACAATTTCATTTGAAATATATAAAAAAAGAGACACTAGATTTGAAAAATGTAATGAAGCTTGGGATGCTTCATTTCTTTAAAAAAAACATAGTTACATGTACATGTTATTATAGACATTGAATCAATGTATTGTAATAAATTCTTTGCAATGATGAATTGTTTATGGGAAAAATCATGGATTATTTTTTCATAATAGAATTCTAACAAAGAGGAAATGTTCATGATCATTGTCTAGTGTGGGTGCATAATGCATCGATATATTGAAAAAATAAGAACTTAAAAATTAAAAATTTTATAGACATGTACATAATATGTGATATTGGCATATTGGATGATGATGTGGCAAAATTTCATATACATCATAACACTAAATATTTAGAAAAAAAAAGATAAAGGTTGTAGATATATTTTTTCTCAAATGCCAATGCAACAAAAAATAATACTTGAACCATCTAAATAAATAAATAAACTTGTAGTTTTGAAATTAAAAGACATTTACTTGTTGCTAAGTATAAAAAAAAAAAAAAAAATTGACAACTTCAATACTTTATTGCAAGACATACATATGTTTGAGTACCAATACATAACAAAAATGCAGAACATAAATAAATAACCCACCATTTTTATTTCCTATACACTATCACAAGCATGGAGCAATAGATTTATAAGAAACATGCCATATTTATGGAATGAAAATATAGATACACAATTTGTTTCAAGTGCTTATGTTGTGGAAACATATTTTAGATCATATATGATAAAAGGTAATTCAAAAAATATGCATGATTTTTAGCAAATACAAGAATAACACACAAAAACTAATATAGATGGTATCTAGATGTTGCATAGACTAGGAAATGCAATGCTGAAATATCAACAAATGCTTGCATATTAGGCCATTCACTTGGTGTTATATTTAACATGTAACTATTTTTAAAGGACACAGACTTTTGTAAATACATCTAGTCTTAATGAACAAATATTTATCTTAAAAATATTAATTCTTATTAAACACGAGCTAGATGATTCTGAAAAGATAAGATGTCAATCTCTTATAAACTATTACATTGTGCATCCTATAGCCATCAATGATATTTTCTTGGTTGAATTTATTTTTGGTTAGTATAAAAATATAAATCCATTAAAAATTAATAAAACTCATGTTATATACTTTGTTAACTATAACAAAAAATTTGATATTGAAAACTATTGCCGTGAATGCCTATTGTTGTATGTGCCATTTTAAAATAATGAAAATAGTTTAAATCAAGAGTTTGAAATATGGAGAGAAGCATACAACTTACATGTGAATATTATTAAATAAATGAATCAAAGTTCAATTATAGCATAAAGCCTTGTTGGGGGAGCATAGAAGATGCTTCTCACTGAGTAGGACTTGATACTATAAACACATGCAAAGTTAGCTTAAGCGCACATAAACCAAAAGACATAGAGGAAGAATATGATTTATAAATGGACTTTCCAGTAGCGAACTTTGTTTTAGGTCATCAAAGTAAAAAAAACATTTGATTTTTTCTAACATCTATACATCTCTGATAATGTCATCTACTACAAGCATAGGTGTATGTTAAATGAAAATAAATAGGGAATTATTAAAGACATTTCTTTTTAAAAAATGCAAAAACAAAAATAAGCCATTGTATTTATTCTTATCAGGAGGTGTATGAATAGGAAATACTTTCACAACAAAATATATATATGAAATGCTAATTTATATTTATTAGTTATATATTTAAAATGATCTATGCAATCCAAAATGCCTTACTCTTCCATACATAGGAAACTTTGTGTGCAACGCAGGTAGAGTGACGTTGTATTCAGCTTTGTTGTTGCCATTCAATAAATAAAAATTTATTCCATTAAACAATGAACACTTAGATGCATTATCCAAATATTACAACCAATTATGAAAAGTTATAATAGATGAAATCTCACTTTTAGGAGTAATAATGCTATATTACATTGATAGACAATTGTGTGACATAATACAACTTCCAACTTTGCACTTCGAAAACATTGATATGATCTTTTGTGTAGATTTATATCAAATCCAGCATGTAGATGATTGTTTGATTTTTGAACATCTTAAAATTAAAAATGAGATAATTCCTTATTATTTTTGGCAATAAAATATAAAATTCTATCAATTGCAACAAACCATGCGCCAAATACATGAAACCTTTGTCTAGATTTTGAATAAAATACATATATGTTCACACATAATATATGATATGACATATCTCAATAATAAATTTTTGAATATAGTACCAATTAATCCTATGTTCCCATACCTTTTTTATCTAAAGGCTGATGTTGAAGTGCATAATAATAAGATGACAACACTTGTTCTATATGTAGAAATTGTCATTGATGCATTAGACAAGGAAAATGATACATATGATGAAAAATAGGGACATGTTAATGTTGCATGTCTACCAAATAAAACCATATTAAAAACCAATATGTTGGTTGAAATTTTTATGATAAATTATGACATGCAATATGGTATTATCAATGGATACAATGGCATCTTTAAACTATATGACAAGAATCCCGATCGTGACACTATTTGGATTAAATTAAATGATTATTAGATTAGGCATTTTTAAAGGATAAAACATGTTAATTTGTATAGAATCCACATCGATGCAAATTAGATTCCAATATTTCAGACCTTTAGGCCTACCCACACACATGTTCACAAGAAACAAATTACATTATGAATCCAATTTCCATTACAATTAGCCTGTGCATGTATAGTACATAAGTCCTAAGTAATCACGATGGAAGGTGTTGCAATCAAGCCATATGGCATAAAAAGGCATGTATTAGTGTATATATATCTATCTCATGTGAAAATCATAAATACATTATATTTCCCAACCCCGCTTATAGAAAAGAACTTATAGTGAACAAGAGAATTTCTATCAAACTGTTAAGATTAAAATTAGGTTCAAAATGGTCATTTGATCATAGAATTTGATCAAATTTATTATATTAATATATTATAATATACACTTTGCATATGGATATCCTTAATCCTCATTTACAGGACATTGTCAATGATTATGACTTGATGAGATGTGATAACTTCTATTTATAAGAAACATATATCACATCTAGTAATTCCTTTAATCACATTCCAAACAATTTCACTTGCAACATGGTATAAAATGTCTAAGGTGTAATGATATGTGTCAGAAACCATGTTACAACTACAAACCCATTGCAATACATTGAAAATATAATAGAAGTAATAACAATAAATTCCATAATACATGGGCATAATGTCTTAATTATTAATATGTATGCTTCCCCATCTACTTCTATCTTGGATGTCATCAATGTCTTTTAAAAATAATTATCAAACGTAAATAAATCATAAGATATATATATATATATATATGAGACTTTAACATTGGCATACATATATCTCCAATTAAATAACAATATTTCTTGAAAAGCATTTGTTTCTTTTCAATATGCATTTTTTACCACAAAGAGAAAATCAATCTACAAATAAGCTCATTGATCATGTTTGGTCCAATATCACAATACAATGTATTTGGATCGAAACAATAGATACATATTGGACTGATCATAATGAAATTTACCTTGTAATAGATAATAATACTTAAATCTCAATAATTGATACTCAATAAACATGTTTTGGGTTCACAACCTTTTGTATGCATGTTTTTTTACTATGTTTAATGTATTCTCATATAGGTAATACTAAAAATTAAAAAAAATATCATAATGTTTATAATATTTAGCCACTTTGCTACTTAAACAATGTTTTTCCTTTTTTTTGACATTTTTCTAATGTGTGTAGTTATGATATTTTTTTCCTACACTTCTTCATAGGATAGTCTCAAATAAAAGCTATCTTGTCTAAAAAAAATAAG
>JARHVA010002440.1:592500-622500 GCA_037957365.1 Torreya grandis
AATCCCCTTAGTTGCTTGAGTGTCTTGGGATCTTGTCAGCCCACCATTGCTAGGATTTTTTAAGGATCTACTTACACTTCTTCATGTAAAACCATGTGACTAGAATACTCAACCTCACAATCTCAAAAATTACATTTAGAAGGTGTGACATACAATTGATGTTGTTTTAAAATTCAAAGTACCTATTTCACATGCTACAAATGGTCTTCCCAATTTTTACTGTAAATGAGGATATCATCAAAAAACACCAGAACAAATTTCCAAAAAAATAGTGTAAAAATAGTATTCATCAAAATATGAAAGGTAGATGGTGCATTTGTTAGACCAAAAAGCATAATAATAAATTTATAATAGCCCTCATGAGTTCTAAAAGTTATTTTAGGTATCTCTTCATCACGGATCCCAATTTCATGATACCCAAAATATAGGTCTAACTTGGTAAAATAAAGAACACCATTCAATTCATCTAGCAAATCATTAATTATAGGAATAGGAAACTTATCTTTGATAGTGCACTTATTGAGCTCTCTATAGTTGGGGCACATCCTCCAAGTGTCATATTTCTTTCTCACCATGACAACTGGGGAAGAATATTCACTTTGGCTATGGTGAATGATTTTTACATCCAAACTATCTTGTACCATCTTTTCAATTTCACTTTCCTTGGTGTAGGTATACATATATGGCCTGATGTTGGGTAGTGTACTACCAAGAATACATTTGATGGCATGCTCATGCATGTGACTAGGTGGAAGTATTTTTGACATGTCACCAAAATTAATATAATGGGCATCAATCACTTGTATATTAAGAGGTGTAGATGGTTGAGTTAGTTGGAATTCAATAGAAAATAAGTGAGCCATAAATCCTTCAGTGACCTTTTTGAGAATCTTGGTCATTTGATGGGAGCTAACAAGTTATTGAGATTTAGACCTTAATCCCCTTAGCTCAAATGTCCTTCCCTCATAATGAAAGTGCATGAATAATTCCTAGAAATTCATCTCAATAGTGACCAAAGTGGTGAGCCACTATACTCCTAGAACAATGTCAGCTCCACCCACGGGAATATCAAACATAGGAGAATCTAATAGGTAGTCTCCCATGGCCAACTTATTACTATGCTATTTTCCTGAACATATGAGAGTACCACCATATGTAATCATGAACTAAAATTCTATATTAGGACAAATGAAATAATTCAAATGAGCAACCAACTACTATTGATGAATTATTGTTTACTCCTAGAATCAATAAAAAATGACATTTTATTTCTTAAGGAAGCTAGCCACCTTAAGAGTTTGGGGAGTACTAATACCTAAAAGGGTATGATAGGAAATAATAGGTTGAGAGTCTTTTGATTCTTCCTTAGGTTGTTTTACATCCTCACCAATTACCTCCTCATCATCTACATCCTCATTAGGAGCTTTAATGTAAAACAACTTCTTTTCAGTACATCCTTTGCTCCATTTGTCATCACACCCATTACATAACCCTTTACTTTAATTATCCTCAATTTGTTGAGGTGTCAATCTAGTGGGTTGAGGAAATGATGGTTCTAAAAAGGTGTGATCATGACCAGTAGCAAAAAATTTCCATTTGAACATCTCTTTTCCTTCTATGATTCATGCTCCTGGGATAGCTTCTGATATAGATGATGGATTAAACATCTAAACCTCTAATTAGATGCTATCTTTGAGTTCACCTAGAAAATAATCAATCAAATTTGCCTCAATGATGTCTTCCATTTCTAAGGATAAATTTTGAAATTGATGAATATAATCGTACACAGTTTAGATTTTATACAGTTTGGCTAACTAGCTAAAGTAGTTTTCAAAGGCATTATTATAATAATGAGCCAAACACTCATTAGTGAAAATAGACCATGTAATAAGAACATTCTTTTTATTTTGAGTACACAATTAGTGATACCAAATGAATTGATCAAGTTCTAGATAAAGAGATGCCACTATCACCTTTTGAGAACTAGGAGTTTGGTGCATATTAAATAAATTCTCAATTTAGGTAATCTAAGTGAGAGGATCCTTACCATCAAAATTATGCTTTGTCCACTTTTGGCAACATTGGTCTCACCACAAGATTATATATATTAGTGTTGAGAGGAGGAGGATCCAAATGATGATGTGGAGTGTTATTTGTATATAATTGAGATGATATGACAGCTAACTATCCAGTGATCTAATGTAATTGAGTGTGCACTACATTAAGCTCTTTTTGCATCCTAAGAACATCATTTTGAACTGCAACAAAGTCATCCTATTGCATTAAGCCCTTTTTTTCATCCTAAAGTTGATAAATCATTGTATTTAAAGTTCTAGATTCCATGTCATCCCTAGAAGGGAGTCTTAGGAGTTTTTTACTCCTCTTTTTCTTTGAGTAGTAGGACCTACCATTCAAAAACCCTAAGAGGGTTTTTACCTTGAAAAAAGGATATCAAGAGATGGTGCCATTATGATCACCTCACCAAGATGAATCCAAAGACTACTTTTGTGCACTAGGGTGAAATATTTTAGCACAAAAAAGTGTAGCAATAAAATATACCATTACTATCATCTTGATGAGACAAATCCAATGATTGAAAATGTGCAAAGGGAAAAAAAAATTCATACTTTTTTTAATACTTTTTTTTCAAAAATACATTTTTAATAGTATTGTGCTAACAAAAATATTAATTCTTCCTAAATTGAAATTTATGTTTTTTCACTCCTTCTGCTCGTAGAAGTCGTGCCTTTCCAGATCCAAAAAATGTGATAGGAAACTTGCCCAAATCAAAGATATGATACCAAATGTAAGTAAATTACTTAGATGTTCTTATAGAATAATTATATATTGTACAGAATAACCAAATATAATATAGTAGAGTACTGGATAATATAATAGAGTCACTTTAAGGGGGAAACTCCACAATAATATAATAAGAGCATAATACTTAATATAATGATCAAAGACTAACCACTACCTCCTATATATAGTATACTTATCCATGGTTATTCCATAGGCTAACCTAACTAAGAAAATAGGGAGATGTAAAAATAATATAAAAGAAGTATGTAAACCACAAGTCAGCCACACATATCCATAGACACACCAAATGTTAAGGGAATAGAAATAAGCTTCTTAAAGGATAGTTCGAGTTGATCCCTGTATAAATATAAGATTTTGGATTAGTGTAAAACCTTGACATCAACTTCATATTCTTGATATAGTGTATATTCCTATCAATATTTATTGATACATTTTTTCATAAACTATATTAAACTCTCTCCATCTCTAACTATATCTCTGGTGGTTTTCATTATGAGGGTTTGTAATGAATGGACCTTTGGACCTTAAAGTTATAATATAATTGAAGGAATCACATTTATAGATTATGTTGGCCATATATGCATATTTTTTTTGGAATAGTGCATATTTGATGGAAAAATAACTTTATATGAAGCTTCGAAGCCTTGCAATGACTACTGAAAAGCTCTTTGAAAAAAATATGGAAAACATTTATATCTAGATTTATTATGGCATTGTCTTTTCTATAGAAATATAATTTTTGAGATAAAAATGAAATGAATTTTTCCTTGTGTCCATGGTATGATTTCAACCCTTGATGGTGCTAGCGCCCATATGAAAGTAAAATATCAATGGGATTATTAGGTTTTATTAGATACATATTGTACCTTGTCTTCTCGCCTTATACTTGAAATGGACATTGTTATTTTCTTCTAATATTTATTTTTAAAACTCATTACAATACCTATTTTAATAGCCTTTCAGTGCATATGACCTTATAGTGGCATCTTGGGATGCTATGCAGACTTTTTTCTATGCTAGTACTATTACAAAGAGATAGAAATTTGGCTTATTTGATATTTCAAGACAAAACCATTAGATTTTTCATCTACTTGTAGTGGTAATGATAAAATACTAAAATATAATTGATAAACTTCTTCCATATCCAAAATCATCATATATCTCATTTCATTCAATAATAAAGAATGTAATCGGTATAGTGAATGTCCTTTATTTTCACAGAATAAGATCATGGTTTCATAAGATTAAATGTTGATTGTTTTCACTAAATTTTTTTCTAGGTTTATGTCATATACTCTAAGTCCATTGATTGTTTTAAATTGAAAGTATCATTTATTGCATATGTTTTTTCACGTCAATGGTCATCCATTGATGATAACAACTAGTTGCATAATATGTAGTAAAGCGTAGTAGATTGGCCATTACATATTTTTTAGTAAAATGGAATACGTATTTGCATTTACCATTTCCATTTTAAAACTAAATTATATTCAGTGGACCTAACACAAAGAACTCAAAAATAATAGAGTTATTGGCAAAAAAGAGTGCATCCCTTCTTTTTTTATTTGTTAGGAATTTTTTTGACTAAAATTCAAATCCAATTATTAATCTACCTATTTTATGACAATTGTGAGAGTTTACAAACTAATATTTTTATCATTATTCTTTTTCATATTTGGTTCATCCTTTATTCTTTATATTAAACCCAACCTCAAACAAATCAAGGTGAGAAATAATGCCAAAAAATATGCCGCCAATCACCTTGTACAAAATAACCGTTTTTTTTTTCCTTTAAAAAACATGCTAAAATTACTTGTAAAAGCCTAATATTTTCTAATCAGAGCACTGATCCATGTAATATAATTGGAAAATAGTTTAAATATAATTCCAACCTAAACCAATTAATTAATTTGGCATTCAATATGACTCCATCAAACCAAGCAACTCAGATTTATGTAAACAAATTTATCATGTTGTTGACATCTTAATCCAGCTTATAATGGGATTTACCTTAAAGGTTATGGCCTTTAACTTATCTTAAATTCCTTTGAACATTGTATAAACACAATTATGGATGAAATCTTTGTGTTAGACCTTTTTCAGTAATATTGTCATGACTACTTTGTTGTGGGCTAGCTTCTTAAGAAGTTTTTATGATCCAAGAGGGGTTTTGACATTGTTATAGCTCCACCTACCCTTTTGATCAATGAAATATGTAAATAAGATATGTACTTTAATAGTCTCTATCTCTTTATCTATTTTTATGATATAAGGTGATGTACTTAGCAATTTCTTTGATACAGTTCTTTTAATGGGGAATCAATTATTCCCACTTCCTTTTAAATGTTAGACTTACATGGTATATTCACAAGATCATTGTATCATCTCCTATCAAATCCTCCTACTCTATTTTATGCATGATTCTTGACCTATCTCATTTTTATACAACCTTGAAAAACTCTTGCACCATCTAAGGTTGTTAACACTAGCAAATAATTGTATTGATTCTTTGTGTCAATGGAGTCTAGTAAACTACTCACTTTAGTAGTGCATATTATAGATATAATCTTCATCAAATTAGTATAATTTATGTTATCTCTTTATGAATTATCTTGAAAAAATATTCTATTCTCTTTTATTGATTGGTAACAAATAGTCATGACCTAGTTTAGCAGATGTATTCATGTTAGATAATCTAGCTTTAGCATAACTACTTAATATGTTGATATAGAAGCTTGTTGCCATTCGGTATGTGCATATGCATAATACTAAAAATAGATTTGTATTTTGTGTTAATCATAATTTTGGTGTGATTTCAATTCCTAGTGATGCTTCCACCTACATGTAAGTCAAATATTAATAGGATTACTAAATTTTGTCTATGTTGCCTAGGTTTTGAGAAAGTTGCCTAGGTATAAATCTTCTTAGATGGTATTTTTGGTATATAGGATATAGTATCTCTTTCATTCTTACTTTGGATCCATGTTTATTTTATTTTATGAATATTGGTAATAGGTATTGATTGAACATGTCTTTTGTCATTTTTACATGGGCTATTGTACTTGGTTTAAGCATTCCATCATGTTTTCATATGTGTTATCAAAACCCCATTTCATCTAGCACTTTCATTATCATTTTCAATAGATATCATTCAAATATCTCTTCTTTTAGTTGAGGACATAATAAATTTATAGCCACTCTAATATTTTCCATATATTATTTCACTGAAGAGAGTCAGTTTCAAACTTGCCTAGGATTTTCTTGGGATTAGTAGTTTATATCATATGTTCATTGGCTCCTTATATTATTATATAAATTAATTTACTATCAATTCCACTTATTTTAATGTACAGTGAAAACATACCATTAATAAATGCCTAGTGTTTCCAAAGATATATGTAATAATTTTGATCAAGAATTGAATTTGATAAATGACCCTTCTTATAGTGGAATTTTTTTATGGCACTTATTTTATCTACATTTACATTTGAATATTAATATGGTTTAGACTAAAAAAAAGTAACATTAAATATAATCTTTGTATAAAAGTCCTAAAATGATTATAACTATTCATAAGCAAGAGAACTTTTGTGTGTTATGAATCATACATGATATTGAATCTTATGTAAGACATACTTTGTGTTGTTAAAGGATAAAGCTTTTGGTTTAGTCTTTGTTTAATTAAAAATAATAGGGTTTACTTCTGTCCTTTGATATTATAGTGCATCTCCCTAAGAAGTTAGCTCCTAAAGGCTAAATGCTTACTTACTTAGTGCTCTTGGGATCTTTGCATACACCTTGCATACCCATATAAGAAATGCATATAATTTTTTTAACAAGAAATAGAGTTTGTTTACAACACTATTAAAATTAAAGTCTAGTTTTATTAGCACTTGTAAGGCACCATAAGTCTAAAAATAAATTAACAACATTTTGTTGCATATATGTTTCCTTTTATTCTAAGATTTTCTATTTTGTGCCTCTGGGAGGCCTTTATATTATCTAAAATTCTTGTAAAGTATGAAGTGGAAGAAAAATGCTTAGAAACAAGGCCATGAAACAAAAAATAGACTAATCTTTGTGTTGTAACGGAATATATTCTTCCCTTCACATAGGCAATTAATCAACTAGTTTTTATTGAACTCTCCATTAGGATATTTTCCCATTTAACTTATGTATATTGATAATGAACTTCAACATATGCATCTACATCTATGTGTATCTATGTTTTTTATAGAAAATAAAACAAATAATCAGCATTTGTACTAAATAGACCATGCAACACAAATATTTTCTCTCTCTATCATTCAGATTGTAGATTCATGATTATGAATCTTAAGTAAAGAATATAAAAAATATTTATTCTAAATCCCAATAATTGTTTAAGCTACATATGTCTTCATTCATGTGCAAATACAAGTGGTAAATATACTTTTAGTTTCATTATTAATGACTTTGCATCTAAATGTTGTTTTTAATTTTTTACTTTTGTCCTTTGTCATTAAATTTGTGCATAGATAACCCTTGGATCTTTTTTTTTGTAGCTTAACTCTTTTCACAAGGATATTAAAAAGGCCCAACAAAAATCATTTGTTGAATCTAGTGTCTCAAACTATCATCTCGTAGGACTTGTTTTGATGAGTAATCACTTGGAATATATAAGGTTAATTGTGATAAGATAAATAAATGATTATTTTTATATGAAAAGAAATAGTTAAAATATTTTAAATGATCTAAAACTTATAAGCTTTGGTTTAAATATAATTCAAGAAACAAGAACAACATAATTGTAATAATCTTATCTCTGAGAAGAGATGTTTTATTGATCAAATTTGTAGATCCAAACATATGTCTATCTTTGAGAAGAGATGTCTAATTTCCATTTCAAGATACATCTTAATTTATACACATTTTAAAGGTAGCAGGAGGATGTGGAAGGTCATCAATCTCAAGGGAGATTAATTGGTTTGACTTCTATAATTTACAACAATATAAAATTTGAGGAATTACTATTTTTAGAAACTTACTATTTTTAGACTACACTACTAAAATTGAAATTTTGGGAACTTACATTTGTTTTATAGGGGTCAAAACCCACTAAGTAGAGATATGTGTTATCTCATAACATTACCCTCATTCTTATCTTTCCAACTGTTTAAACGGAGAGTCAAAAAGAGCTATGGTGCAATAGTTATGGCTTCCAGAAGTTCTGTCACCAATTGGGGTAGAACTGTCACCCGAATTGTCACCTAAAATGTTGATCAGATCATTCCTCCCTCCTTGAGAATAAATTGTCCCCATTTCATCAATATTTTTTATCAATTTTGGTAGTTGTTTTTTGATTTGATTTTGGATGCATACTTGGAATGGATTGTGCTTTGTGGAGCTATGTAGGACCTGATTGTTCACCATTTCTATCTGACCATCAGTCTGTGGATGGAAGGCCATGAATTTTTTTAGCTTGATATCTATTTTATTCTATTTTTGTGTTGTTTATGTATTCAAGGCTATAACATCAACCTTTTTGGATTCCTATGGCTTGACGACCATGAGAATGAATTTTTTGGCACTAGTCAAGGAGATTTATGTATAAGATGTTACCTCTGGTACCCTGTAGCATCATGTTATAAGATTGAGGGTGATCCTTCAAGTTTTTTATTCATATATTCCATGTCGATCATACATGAATGGTTAACCAAAGAGTACTTCTTAAACATCCAGATTGACCACATCACATAAGACCTCATCTTGAAAAGGTTTTATTGTATATGAGAGAAGACATTGGTGTGTGACACGGAGGTTTCTAATTAGACTCAACCATCCAATACTATATGTATTTGGGTGAGGCTTTATGGAAAAATTTAAGATTTTCACAACATTAGTAGAGATTAAATTCTTTTGACTCCCACTATCAAAAATAAAATGCATAGGCTTACCTTTCACCCATAACTTAGAGTGAAATAACCTTTCCTTATTGTCTAACCTCTCCTTGTGGGTCCATGATGAAGCAACTATGGCATTGATATCAACATATATAATCTCTTCTTCATCCTCTTGGGTTACAGGGCGTGTATGAGATAGAGCAGTAGATGTTGAGGATTGTGACTTAGAAAGTAGGGACTTGATGGCTCAACATTATTATTTAGAGTATGTTCTAGATTTGCAAGAATCACACAATTTCCCAATATTTTCTTCTTTTTACTTCTAATTTTGGCCTCATGTTTGACCTTCTTTGTCACTTTTCCATTTGTAGGCTAACTTTTCATATTCATTCTTCTATGCTCCTGTTCAATCCTCACCGTGAACTTGTACACTTCACTAAGGTTTACAGATTGAAGAGTTACATCTCCCCTCATATATACCATTGTAGTACACTAAAATATTTGAGAACCTAATGTTTCTCGCTTTCTTAGATGCCAAAATCTTATAGATAGAGAATGAAAAATGTTATTGTAATCTTAAATAGACTATTCCTTACCTTGGTAAATTTGTTGCCACTCTATATAAAAATCATCATATGTTCTAATGGGGTAGTATTATTCCTTTAAAACTTCTATGAAATTGTCCTAGATAGGTTCCACCTGAAGGCCAATATCATCCATACTGAATCTCTTCTTGTACACTTCCCACCAATTTTTGACAGGCAATGGTGCTTTCAAAAGAACAAAAGTGATCTTCTCTTTATCAATGAATTTATTTATATAAAAATAGGAATATAATTGATCCAACCAATTTTCTACTACATCAACATTGATTTTACCTTCAAATGTAGAGATATCAAAATTTACTTGAACCTTGAAGGGTTTTGGGCCACTGAAAGGATGTGGGGGTGTAGATGAAGAGCAAAAATTTCTCATCAAGATTTGTTGGAGAATTTGGGTAGATTATTATAGCATCTACACTTGCTGCTATTGGATGGATTCATTCAACATTTCCTTGAAAGGATTAAATGTCTCTATTTTGTTTGCTATTTGTGGTCATTTGGAGTGAATAGGTGGGTAGTTTGGAAGCTCTATTGTTTTTCACCCAAACTTCTTGTAGCTTGACCTTGTCCTCGAGATCATACACTCTTAAGACAAACCACTCTAATACCACTAATCCAAAACTTATAAGTTTTGGTTTAAATATAATTCAAGGAAAAATAACAAAAGAAATTTAATAATGTTATCTTTGAGAAGAGATGTTTTATTGATCAAATTTGTAAATCCAAACATATGCCTATCCCTGAGAAGAAATGTCTAATTTCTATTTTAGGTTACATATTCATTTATACACATTTTGAAGGTAGGAAGAGGATGTGGAAGGTAATAAATATTGAGGGATATTAAGTGGTTCAAATTCCATGATATATAACAATACATAATTCAAAGAATTACTATTTTTATAAACTACTATTTTTAGACTGCACTACTAAAATTGAAATTTGGGGCACTTCTATTTATTTTTGGGGGGTAAAAACCCACCGATCATATCTTCATGCCATCTCATGGCATTCTCCTCATTCTTATCTTTCCAACGGTTCAAATGGAGATTCAAACGGAGCTATGGTGTAAAAGTTATGGCTCCTAGAAGTTCTGCCATCAATTAAGGTAAAATTGTTGCTTGAATTGTCACATGAAATGTTGCTCACGTCATTAAATATAATTTATTTGATTTATTAAACTTATGACTTATAGTATTAAGAAACACACACACAAAAAAAAAAAAAAAAAAAGAAAGAAAGAAAGAAAAAAAAACATGCATACGATATTACATGTAGATCATGGTTTAGTTTTATTGACTTACCACAAAAAAGGCCATTTAAATGTTTTTTTGTTCTCTTTGGCCAAGAATATAAATAAATATTTTTTTATTTACATTATGTTATAAATATTTATACTAATTTATAGTAATATTTAAATTACCAACCAAAATTTCAAATCATAATAAGAGTTAATAAATTTTAATTTATGGCATGGTGTTTGAAATCCAATTATAATGTGATTTCATAGAAGGCATTTAATATTGCTTCTAATCAAAGAACATCACTTGCCTCACTCCTGATGCCTAATTTTTGTTCATCATCATTTGGGTTAATGATCTTATGCTCAGAGATAGATATATTTCTATATATGGCATTGATTATTATTAATGGAATGATATTTTCAACAAAAATAAAATGTTTTGGCATAGTCATGTATATGACTAAAGATATTTTTCCAAAAGTTGTAATTTATTTATATTTTTAATTTTTTGACACAGACTATTAGATTTATTGTCTTCCATCCCACCAAAGAGTTTTTACCCATGATAGATGAGGTATGGCCATGTGAACTACTTCAAGTATTAGTTTTACTCAAAAGTTATTCACAGACTAGTTAGATTCAGTATATCACTAAATAGATTTTATACTTTGCTTATGGTAGTTTGTCTTGCATTTAAGATCTGTTATATATATATATATATATATATATATATATATATATATATATATATATATATATAT
The DNA here is from genome assembly GCA_037957365.1 of Torreya grandis. Lineage (NCBI taxonomy): Eukaryota > Viridiplantae > Streptophyta > Pinopsida > Cupressales > Taxaceae > Torreya > Torreya grandis. The sequence goes on from JARHVA010002440.1 coordinate 603,809, forward strand.
ATATATATATATATATATATATATATATATATATATATATATATATATATATATATATATATATATATATTATTAGATAAAAAACAAAGAGACTACCAATATCTATAGTAGAAAATAACAATTTTTTTGTTTAATTACATTTTCATCTTTCCTATATTCTAATCCTACATGCCACATCACTCTCAAAAAACATTCTTAGCATTGATTTTTTTATTATTGATATGCAGGTTGCTTCTATTACAAATTTTACATACATTATAACCATCATTTACCACAACCATAAATTTGGGTTTAATTTTAAAGGTGAGGAATTCAAAAACTTGAATTATTGCCTTGTTTCATTATTAATAGATGACACAAGAAAAAAAACATGGATTAGCACTAGATAGATGAAATTGCATAGGCAATAAGCCATTGTTACAAAAACATTACCATGTAAAATAATTTTCAAATTATTGACATGGATAATTTGGAGATTATTGCATTTCCTTAATCTTTGACTTTCAATCAGTCTACATGCCAAAGAAATACTTTTAGAACCACTTGGCTTTAATTTAGAATCTATTTTCAAACTATTATCCAATGATATGACATAGATAAGAAAATATTAGGATTTTACAAAGTAGAGTGGTAAGTTTTTTAACAAAAAAACATAAAAAAGGTTATTTTGTGTAGGTGATTGGCTTAATATTTTTGGCATGTTATTGCCCACCTCACTTTGATCAAGACTAGGAATTAACTTTTTTGTTGGGTCTGTACAATAAATATTTTAATGTTATATTTGTTCACATGATGTGAATTGCTTGGTTTGATGGAATTGCTTTGAATGTTAGATTACTTAATTGGTTTGGTTTAGAATTAGATTTCAAATTATTTCCCAATCAAATGACATGGATTAGTGCACCAATAAGAAAATATGAGGGTTTTACAAAGTAGAGTAGCATGTTTTTTAATAGAGAGAAAATAAAGTTATTTTGTGCACAATGATCATAGGATTTTTTTGGGATTATTGTCTACCTTGGTTTGTTTGAAGTTGGGGATTAACCACTCTATCAATTTTATACAATGAGTATTTTAATATTTTATTTGTTCACAAAATGCAGGTTACATGGTTTAAAGGAATCACATTGAATGATAGATTGATTCCTCAAGGAACATGATCGTGGGTTAGAGACAATTGGAATTTTGTAAAATCTTTTTTCTACATAGTAAGTGCATATGCACAATGCTATAGATTGATTTCCATTTACATACATAAATAGCTAAATGTTTATAGATTTTATTATTATTTTCCATATGCATATGTATTGTTTGAAACTCTTTTTTCCTAATTAAATCATAAAAACTTAGGCCTTTTATTTTATTCAACTAGAATAAAGAATGGATAACTTAACATGGTTTATAATTTCCTTCCAAATGACAATATTAAAATCCATGCCAACAATATGAATTTGAAAATAAATAAACATTGATCATTCTCAAATAAATTATAAGCAAAACACTTAAATATATGTACATATACATCATTTTTTACACACACACACGTGTGTGTGTGTGTGTGTGTGTGTGTGTGTGTGTGTGTGTGTGTGTGTGTGTGTGTGTGTGTGTGTGTGTGTGTGTGTGTGTGTGTGTGTAATTATATTTGTCCAGTGTTGATCTAGTCATTTTTTTATGGAGAACAGTATTTAACATAATATAATTGCATCTGGCCTTGTCAGTTGGTATACAATGTGCCTAACAAAATGAATATGGTATCTTGGTCAATTTCATTGCTCAATCATATATTTATCTTCTTTCTTTTCTTCTTGAGTGATTTTATTCATTTGAAAATTGTTAATATATTCAACCTACTATTTATGATATTTATCTCTGAAGCTAAATTCAAGTCTCTTGTTGAAGGTAATTACTGATGTTTGCATATTTAGTCTATTACACTTGGGTTTTTTAAATAGATTGATTGAATAAGCCAAACATGATACAATATTCATTCATCTTGATTCTTATGGCCCTATAATTTATTGACAAAGACACTTTCAACACTAGATATGATAGCAAATCAATCAAAGACATAAAATTGACTAACTGAGATTACATAGATTTCCACTTCAATTTTAGATCTTGGTAATGTCCCTATTATTTTTTTCTTTCTTGTATTGTATTTATTCTTTGTAAAGATTCATTAGGCAATGAACTTATTTATAATGGACTTTGATTACATTTGATTTTTAAAGTTTTGCTTTGAGATTCATAATCCAGACTCAATTAATATTTTGCCTCATATTATATCATTTTCTTGATACTTCATGACAAATAAAGCATAGATTCTACTATCCTATATAATTACATCCAAGTCTAGTTTATGAATCTATCATAGGCTAGCTGCTGACCTAGAAAAAAATGTTGAAAAGATAGTTGAACAATACAAAAAATCCATAGAGAACGTAATAAGATCTATTTTTAAACTTTCATCAATACATGTTTTTTGTAATCTGTATCCTTCTTTATTATTTTAAAGACTATATATTTCAATTATTGAAAAAATAGTAATAAGTTGAAAATGTGATGCAACATTTTCTTTCTAGAAATTAGACAATAATTCCTAATTTACATAGGATGAGTTAAAATATTTATTTAGGTTTGATCAAGAATGATGGTGCAAATATAATGTTTGGTCTTTTCTTAACTTAGATTGATTTTCAGACCCACCCACATAGGAGAGCCATGTTCTAAATACTCATATACTCCTCTTTAATAACTACTTTTTGTAATTAAACAACTAGAAATTTATCCAATTTTAATAGACTTTTAGTTGTATTATTCAAGTAGTTTGATTTTTAAAAAAGTTACAGTTAATGACTTAATATCTTATTAGTTTTCTTTGCAACTTTCATTATAACTCTCATTTGCTTTAAAATTAACACAAAATGTTATTAAAATTATTGTTGTGTTTAAACACAATCTTAGACAATTCAAATTATGATAGAAAGTGGTGAGACATTCTCTAAAACCATCATATTTATGTTGTCAATTCTTTATGAAAAAATCCAATGTTGTGTAAAAGTTTGAGTAATACATGCATATAAATGTCTATGTAGGTAGTTCACCAAGTATTCTTGCACTAGTTACCTCAGGTAGAAGCAAGAGAACTAGATTTGTAGTAATGGAGTAAATGTTAAGGTTTATATATTTGGCAAGTTTTTCATACAAATTTCTAAAATTATTACCCTTTCCTTATTTTATACATAATCTAACATGTTTTTTAGATACTGAACATTTTATGGAATTAACTTTTGGGATGTCATGGACCTTTAGCAAATACACAATCTAAAAAATCCTTTATGTTTGTTGTTGTATATGATTCATAAAGTTCATTGTCTAGTAAACAATTTGAAAAATATGCTCGAGGATTGACAAATTTGTTGAGCACCACACAATTTTGTCTACATGTAAGAATTATTTTAATGGTAATCTAACTTTCATATATGCACCTAGATGGCAATTATCTTTATGTATTTTAAAATCATTTTATTTACTAAAACTCTTCTAGAATAACTTGATATGGTTTAATTATCCAAGAAGTGATGGCCATTGTAAGCATTTGATATTTATCATGCAAAATTTATGTTTTGATACATTTGAATGTCTATTCATAGTTGGATATGTTTGAATGTATATTGATAGATTGAATCTATTTATTTGTAGAGTGCTTCTTGATTGGTGTTATTCATTATATCCAATCACACTAGGTGTTAACTCTGAAACTATGAGATGTTACCTTGACCCATGGTTTTGCTATTTAGCTATATTTAATTTATTGCTAATGGCCGCTACCATCATTTTGATTTATTAAAGATAGGCATGTTATGGCATAAATAAAAATTATCTTTCCGAGACAATATTAGTTTTAGAACTCTTATAACTTCTTTACCCACATTGGTTTGTCACAACATATTTTCTCAAGGACATTACAATATGAATGCCACAAATAATTTCACTTATGGATTGATTTAAGATCTACTCTATTTGGCAAAGATTTACTTTACTACTCATGATCACTGCCATCATTTTCATTTATTAGAGATAGGCATGTTATAGCATAAATAAAAATGACTTTATTTATTATTGGTTCTTTCCAAGACAATATTAGTGTTATAATTGGTACAATAGAAACCACTATGTTTATTGTGAATAGCAGTAACATTCTCTTTTTTAACCAAAGCATTAATAATATAAGTCACTTTGCTAACTATAAATAGCAATAACTTTTACTCTTTTACCCAAAACATTAGCAATAACATTTCTAAAATCTCTTTAACCGCATTAACCTCTTACAACATATTAGTTCATGAACATTGCAATATAAATACCACAAAAAAATTTATTGATTTTTTATTTAAAAATTAATTCCAAATTAATTCATAAATTTCTAAAATAAAATTTCTATATATATTTAGATTTAAACTATTTTTCTTGCTTTGAGAGATACTTAGAACTAACACCTTTATTTTGTACCATAATGAATTGAAATAATTTATATTAAATATGTTTTGAGACTCTTAAAATAAGAATACCAACGACCTTTTCAATGTAAAGCATCATATTGTTTATATCCTTATTTGTTAACACTTACTTTTTGATGAATGGATACGGTAATGCATTTCCAAATAAAAACTCAATTATTAGTGTTTAATGCACCTGTACAGTACCTTTCTCTCGAGTGTCAGTCAATCATTTTCTTGTGCCGATGTTCACATTTTTTTGGATCTTGGAGGGAATAGGAATTGTAGATCTATGGAGAAATCGTTATTCGAGGCTGCTGCATCAGACAATGTGGAGGCAATAAACAAGTTGGTTCTTAGGGACGTTCATGTATTCAATGAAGTCACCCCTGCAAAAATGCACATTGCTGCATATCATGGTAGTAAGCAATTTGTTGAAATGTTGCTTCAAATGACGAAACAAGCTGATTTAGAAAGATGGTCGCGCGGTAGCGAGAGCCATGGATTCTTGGCTAAACAGAATTTGCAGGGAAACACTGCTTTGCATGAAGCGGCTAGTGAAAGGCATGTTGAGATAGTAGAGAAATTAGTGAAGCAAGAGCATGAGGTAGCCAGTGTGACCAACAAAGCGGGTGAAACGGCAGTATTCAAAGCCTCCTTGGCAGGTCACTGGGGCGCCATGGAAATCTTTGAAAAGCTGTTGGGTGACACGCCTTCGGAGATGCATAATCGGAAATCTGACGGCCAAACAGCCTACACTTTGCCGTCTTCAACAAACACCCAGGTACACTAAAAAAGAAAATCTTTCCTTTAGATTGTCTCCTTTAAATTGAATTTTTAGTATATAACTCTATTGTGGATTTTTGTTAACGTAAAATTTTATTTAATACTTTTCTTTTTGTTATATGTAATATATCTTCATTGATCCAAAATAATTGTAGTTTTTCCTCTTTAATGTTTATTTCCCTCTTAAAACATAAAAGACGCCGTAAATATTGCAATATGGAAATGGTATTTAATCGAGAGATAAAATGCGCTATGATCCCGTTACCCGTACTGTGTCCCGTCTCCGCCGAGGCCGAGCACGGTAGGGCCGCCTTGCAGCAGTAGCTAAGAGCTTATGTTCATGGATTGCAGATTGTTGTTGGTGATAGCGGCAGTTGAGTGGTCTCCTCTGCTGGACGGGCGATAAGCTGCCGACGTCCATTGGTCGGAGGACAGGAGCGGCGGAGGTCCGAGGGTAGCACGAGTAATGTCACCTTGCACGTCTTAATTTCTCATTTTTTATTTTCATAATTTTTATATAGATAAAAAATATATATTTTCGTATAATAAAATGATATAATAATAGAAATATTATTGATATAAATGAAATTATGTATAAATATATTTAAAAGCTACTATAACTTATCATAATATTTTGGATGTATTTAAATTATAACCCATAATTATAAATTTTGATTGAATATATTGTTTTTAATTAAACTACAACATTTAGATGGGTCAAAGTATTGTATTATGCTCAACTTGGTTATTAAAATTTATTATTATTAGAACATATAAAATTATTGAAAAACAGATTTGATTAAATCAATGGAAATTTTTTATTAGATTAGAGTACATGAACAATGGGGATTTTTTTACCATACAACCCAAATGTGTATTATACTACATTCTATCATCTAAGAAGGCATCAAAATCTATAATACTAAAACGGTAGCTAGAAATAAATCCTTGTCATGGGTGCCTCTGATTTTGTTTTGACCATTATAATTTTCTTAGACACAGACATGACAGCAACATGGGCTTTCTTACTCAATGGATCCCTGCTCATAGAAAAACGCCCATTTCCATTGTCATTCTTCTCTAACACAACTTACCTCTTCTTACAAGGCAATGTCAATTGCAAATCATCCATAGTCGAGGATTTGCAATCCTTGTCTTTTGAGATATTAGAAAGTGCACTACTAGAATCGACGCTATAATCCATAACTTGTTGTGTGCACCTCCATTAATATTGTTCCCTTCTATGTCTATGCCTAATTTCAGAATCTTCGTCATGTATTTTAGAGACGACCGTTTATAATTTTCTTATAAAACTACAGATGAAAAAACTACCAAGAATTAATATAATTGAAGTTTAGATCCCGTCAATGGCATTAAAAATATTTGAATCTATATACCTAGTGTTACGTGAGCTACATTTGAAACGTATGGTAGTCACCGACTAACCAGAGATAAGCTTGATCATCAACATGAGCACCAGGTTCTCCTTTCTTATACAATTGATTGGACTAAAAGCTACATATAAATAAATCCTTTTGTAAGACAACAAACACACATTTTATTTTTATGATTTATGAGATACTAAATAGAATTAATATGTACTTCTTTTTTGCATTGTTCCATATCATTTATACCTTGACCGATGACCAATGTGAAACCCAATCCGGGTAAAAAGCATTCATTTTCTCCACCCATTGATACAACTGGTTCACAAGTTTCTCATCCCATCCCATGCTTTGGATGTATGACAAGTTGGCCCTCCTATAAAATTCAACATTCAGAGCAGTTCCCCCTCCCAGAACTCTGCCTCTGTCCAATTACACTCCATCCTCAGTTAAAAATACCTGAACTATGGAAGAGTAGTTATTTTTTTTGCTTCAACGGAGTGCCAAAAGCATCGTTATTCTCAATCTCAGGATTTTCTATATCCGTTTTGAACTCTAAACAATAGAACTAACAAATGGAACTGAAATAGGTAGGCTGGCTCTATAGTTCATTTTTTTCCCTAAATTGTTTTGGAATTACATTTTCTGTCCACCAGGTGCCAAATCAGAGACATGAACATCAATTTACCTACTAAATTTATTAAAGTTTTAAAACCACCTACAGATTATCGTGAGTCACTGACACCATCTACCTAATGCAACGTGTTGCATCATGTACCAGCGTGCATTAGAATATATTAATATTATTGTAGTTAGAAGATTGACGGCAGAAGATTGAGCCCATTATCCATATATTAATATTTTCATACTAATATTCTTAAACGGACTGTTTTTTTTAACTGTTTCTATATTTTTCTGCCTATCTGTTAAAACGGTTAAAAATATTTTTGGACTGTATTTTACGGTTAAAAAAGCAAAAAATGTCTAAATGACTGCCAAATTTAACCCCTGATTGTGATGGAAGATGATGACAAAAGAATCCATAAAAACATTTATACATTTTAAAAGATTGTTAAAATAATAATTATTGTTTTATTAATATTAAAATAATTAATTGTTTAATATATACATTGTTTATTTGATTGGATAAATGCAATACAAGGAGAATTAGTATTATTTAAATCGTCACAATCAATGTTGTTGTTGTTGTTGTTATTATTATTATTATTATTATTATTATTATTATTATTATTTATGAAATTTTATATTAATATTTATATATATCTTTTTTTTACTCTAGTATTTTCATTTATCTATTAAATAGGGGGATGCAAATACTCACTTTTGATCACAAATGCTTGATAATGTCAGTTTTGGACCACATTTAACTTAATTAACTTAAGCACTTAAAATTTATCCTATTTTTCGATATCACTTTATCCTAAGGACTTGTACAGACCTATCCCTTCTAAGTTTTTTTACACCTATATAAATATTATTAATTTCTAAAAACCGCTCTAAACAGTTTTACAAACATTTCAAATTATTTACCTTCTCTAAGTTAGAAATACCCCCATGAGTTGGGAATGGTATTCGAACCCGACCTTTATGGGTCGATCTTGTCCCTTTATAACAATGACTCTTTTTCACATTTAAACCCTTCCTTATAAGTGGGTCTATATTTTTAGGATAGCTAGCATCATGTTTTACCCATTTTGGATAGCTATAAATACATATCTAGGCCACTTATTTTACGACTTGGAAATATCACTATTTGGTCACACTTATACTATTACACATAGAGAAAAGCTTTCCTAATCATTCCGAATTCGACTATATTCACTTTAAGTATCCCTTAGACAAGTCACAAGCCTATTCTATATGATTCAATAAAATCATTATCAAGTTTTTAATCTCTCTCAATATGCATACGTGTAGTAAATGAAAACTATTTCACTAAGCACTCAAACATAGGCACAGTCATAGAAACTATCATAAATTGGCCTAAATACATATGACATATTTGCACTCTATTAGACATTGTTACGATAATGGAACTATCCAATAAGCACAAACTTGTCTGAATAGATACAGATTCTCTATTTCCAGATCTAATCACCCATGGGAATTTTTATGATTTTTATTATGATTATATCCCACCATAGATTTCAAAAAAGGCTTAGTTATTCATTCTCTTAGTGTTTTCCATAAATATCATGTTACTATATTTATCTAGTTACACTAAAATTTGTTTAATAATTTTACATATTAAGAAATCTAAAGATTCAATTAATTTTTTCTATTAGGATCACTTTAATCCTAAAATATATAAAACATATTGGTAAATCTAAAACTTAATTATCCATGGTTCATATTTCATCATTGATTTTTGATTTCTAGACCTGATTTCTAATTTTTATTCATTAAAACTTAATCATAATGGAAGAAACAATAAATATTATTGATAGATTTTATGGATTTGATAAATATAAATTAATTATCTTCATATGAACACACATTTTCATAATTGATTATTACATGTAACTCGAGATGAAATTAAAAATAATGCTAAGGTTGTCACATCTGAGGAATAATAACAAAATCTTTTCACTAATACTAATACACCTCTTAGAGATATTGATTCTATAATAGGTGTTGAGACTACCACTACTACTGCTATTCCTATGTATACACCTTTGGTTACGCATGTGACGTTGACCCATGGTATGGGGGTAGCATAATGTTCTCCTCATATTAATATGATTATCCCTACACAACATACTTTCATACCGTCTAAGTCTACTACTCATGTCACATAATCTAATAAAAAAAAAATTATGCCTAATGCTCAAACACTTATATAAACAATTATTGATCTAAAAAAAAAGTTAGTTATAAAAAAGTTTTTCTAGAGTGTGTCATACCCTTGATTCTCATGTGTTATTACATAATTTATTAGCTATTGATATTTGATTTATCCTTTACTAATATGTTTTTTCTCACCTGAGATTACAATGTATGATGGTAAGGGTGAACTAAGATAACATCTTAAATCTTTTCACATGGCTTCATGTTTGGATTATGCATCCAATGATAAATGATAAGTTATTAACTTAATCATTTCCACAAAGTCTCAAAGACTACATCTTATGATGATTTTGTTATTCCTTTCTAATTAGTTAATACCTTAAATCCTTTGTTTGATCAATTTCTATCACATTTTTCAAACAAAATTAGTGAAAAGATGTCTTATACTTAGTTTTTAAAAATCAGGGAATGGTCCAATGAGCCTATCATTGAGTATGTGTTCCATTACATGAATATGATCTCTAAGATGATAATTCAAATGGAATATACCAAATTACATTATATATTTAATAAAATCTTTCTTTCACCTCTACATGTTTCTATTGTGTTTATTAAATTTTGATCATTTAATAACTTATGCCACATAAATAAAAATAGTAAATGTATTTTAATTAATAAGATAAAGTATGGGTCAAACCATGAGCCTATCATTGAGTATGTGTTCCATTACATGAATATGATCTCTAAGATGATAATTCAAATGGAATATACCAAATTACATTATATATTTAATAAAATCTTGCTTTCACCTCTACATGTTTATGTTGTGTTTATTAAATTTTGATCATTTAATAACTTATGCCACATAAATAAAAATATTAAATGTATTTTAATTAATAAGATAAAGTATGGGTCAAACCCTCCACCCACTTATAGTGTGATATTTCTAATTAAACCAACTTTAAAATGAAAATTAAATGATAATATAAATGATTCAAAATCATCAATTAATGTAGTTTCATAAAAAAATATTGGGTTTATTTGTTTAGTTCCACCAAGGAGTTAATTTACGCACTTACCATCACCTCCTCTAAAGGTATTAAAATAGTCACTTGAATGCAATATTATATCTCTCCCTCCCCAAAAAGAGGTCAGTATGAGTGAGACTCAAGTTAATGGAATCACCAATAATTCATATTTTAATTATCATCAAGGCATGTGACATTTATCTAATAGATGCATTGGTTTGTGACATAAGATACATGATTTAATATATGATAATTTCATTGATCTTAATACATCTAAAAATGAGTCATGAACTTAGGCTAATGCAACTGATAAGTTAAAGATATTTAATGACCTCTTTCCAAACCATGAAACATAAAGATAACTTCTTAACTTTAGGTGTATATGACTTGCAATGAATATCCCCATATAACTTATTATACTTTAAAAACTAAGGACAAAAATATTTTATATGGTATTATTGACACACTTTAGGATATACACATAGAGAGAGCTATTATTAATTTTGATGACCATTAGATTGTTGATGATGAGTATTTTGATGAGGCATTATTTGTATGTGCATACATAGATTATCAACCTATACATAGTGGTTTGAGTGAAAATATTTACACCACAATAGTCCTCATTATCTTTGGATATACACAATTATATTTGATGGATATAACAAAAAAATGAATGGATTTGATGGAAAAAACATAATATTCTTGGGAGGATTATATTACCAGTCAAGGTAGGCCTTGCGATAGTTGCTAATTTATTTTTATTCCTACTGAGTGCAAGGGAATTTGGCATGTTTGTAGGATGCACTTGGATAAAAAATAATATGTTCAATAGCATCTATAATACACAAATTTTATACGTATATACATGGTATTATGGTGGTTGCAGTTACAAGTATTCCATTTTAATACCTTATTTAATAAGAGATTATTCCTCCTCAACCCCCACCCCCACCATAATTAGTTGAAAAACCTACTAAGGTTCATTTTACTTAGACTATTTAGAGGAAGACAATGGATTTCTTTGATTACCAATAGTAGAAAATCCATTATATTAGATATTTATTCAGGTTTATCAATATCCATTATCTACTTCATCATGTCCTAGACTAGTATTAAAGACTCCTTCATGTGTTCCATAGTGAACATAAACACATTTTAATATTATGCATTACATACCATGTAGTACTATTATACATATATTTAATTCAATATACACAAGATCATATGGTTAATGATGACCACGAAGGATATGTCATATCATGAGAATGTTTTTTAGATACTCATGTTACTACTCAATCATGATGAGTGACATTAGCCATGTTTGACACGACCCATAGATGAGCATCCCACAGATGGGATCATTGGTTTGCATTACATAACATTCTAAAAAACTTGGGAAAATATTAAAAAATAAAAATATTAAAAAAATAAAAAAAATATAACCTATGCATGACATGTATTGCTTATTTACATGATTACATATTTATGATTTATCATATATAGTACATTATTTATCTAGTTTTCTATGCACATGTTCTATGAACATGTATTTCACGATTGTTTTACCCTATTTTTAATAAAAAATTAATTTTTTTATTATTATAGGTGTAAAAATAGAGAATATCAAAATTCTAAAGATGTATAATAATCAACAATTCTAATTTTGACAATTTCTAAATATTAAAAATTGTTATTTTAGAAAAACACTATAAATAAAATAACTTAGCTCAAACCAAGATTTTTATTGACTCTTTTAAATGTCTAACTATGGGAATCAATAAATGAGATAATTTTGCATGTTGTATATCTAAAACAGAATCAAAATATAATTCTAGATAGGTATATTGTAAGTGGAGTGCAATACAATCCATTCATGTTCGTTGATTGTAGAGTTGTCTCAATTGACTGTGTTGACTAAATGATATAAAAATATGGAAAGTAGCATAATTATGGAAATGATAGATAAGAGGTAGAATAAAAAAATATTTCTTGGTGTAACTACTAGAATTGGATTGTAGTGTAGGCCACTCAATTTCAGTAATTGTGGACTTGTCCATATTGATTATGATGACAACCTAACAACTACACTACTTGCACCTACTTTAATTAGGGTTGTTGATACTCTCTCAAATCTATAAGTCCACAATAAATACATGTAGTAAAATAACCTTAGATTTTGCACACAAATCAAATTGAAATTAAATGGCGGGGGTCAAGTAAAAGGGATTGAGATGGATTGATCTTGGTCAATCCCTGTCAAAAGACCAAGCCCTATACTACATTGGCAATACTCTTTAGAGGGATCAAATTTGAATGTATTTCTCCCACTTACATGTATCTGTGAAATTTTTAATTCAATTATAAAAGGGATTGAGATGGACTGATCTTGGTCAATCCCTGTCAAAAGACCAAGCCCTATACTACATTGGCAATACTCTTTAGAGGGATCAAATTTGAATGTATTTCTCCCACTTATATGTATGTGTGAAATTTTTAATTCAATTATAAATGATTTTTATCCTATTTTACCCTTGGCATAAGTATGAAAATGAGAATTTATCCTTGAATACAGCATTAGTATATCTATAGATTGAACATTGGAAATATTTGAATAGATTTTGATAATGAGGAAAACCATCATTAATGTATTAGAAAATCCTTGTATGTATAGATTATTTTATTTTTAATTTTGTATCTATTGGCACATAAAATCAAACCCAAAATAAATTAAAAAATAATAATTAGACAAAATATGACTCAAAATAAGTTCCAAAAATTATGCCTGGATAAGTTCATACTTCACAAATAAGGCTACAAGTTGGTCCTATTTGAAAACCATATATTTATCTAGAAGGAAAAAGGATCGAAATGGGCAATCCTCATGACAAAAGTGCAAGATGAATAACCAATAGATAAAATTGCAAGATATAATAAGGACTCAAGTAAAATACGCCAATGGATACCTTATTCATTGTCAATATTATATGCATAAAAGTTTCCATAAATAACAGAAAATATGGGATTGTAATAAATTTAGTTGTCTAAAATTTCCCCCTTTATTCTAAGAATGAATTTTCTAGATTAAAGGAATGAAATTAAATATGAGTGAATATGACACACTTTGTCTTTTGAGTTGAAATTTTGATTATGCAAGATACATGATGATAGAATCTATAATAACACATATAGTAGTTAATGTCCATATATAAAATTTGGAAGCCTAAATTTGATTGTAAAGGTAAAGTCCAAGGAAATATTATGTATTTATTTGTGTAGTGATTTATGTTACTTGTGGAGAATGAACATGTTGCATAGGGTGAAGAAAGTATGCTTTTGGTCATGTTCGTCTCTTAGATATGGAAATGAATAATTCATCAAGTGGCAAAGGGAGAGTAATATGTCATCAGGTATCACTATACCCATGATCATATTAACTTTATTAACTAATCTAGTTCTTATCATGTATCCAAAGATCAAAGGTTTGAGAAGAACATGCCCAATTTTTGAATCACTTTAGAGAGAATGGTTGATTATGTTGATTTGTTTTAAGTTGAGAGTGATCAAGTCTCAAATTTTGATTCACCTAATCAATATCATGAGTTGGATGGATGAATTAGTCCTTATATTATGAATAAGTAAAATTTTCCCATGTATTGATCCTCAAAAAAGATAGAATTGTAATGGGTTCAGTAGAAGTGTTTCCAAGGCCATTTAGTGTCACTAGACTCGAATGTACATCACCCACAATAGAAAATAGATCCACACAATGGGTTATCTATAACTAATGCCAAGGCCATTGAGTGTCACTAGAATCAAACATATATTACCCATAAAATATTTGAATCACTTTGTTACAGATGGATCTAAATTCTATATTTTCATGATCTATAGGGAATGAAGAATGTTTATGCCCCCTCATGACTGCATTTCTCATATATTTGATTTGAAATGAATATTTTTCCCTTGAAATTATAAATTTAAACCTTTTTAAATATGTTCTTGAAGACATATCATGCTCTCTTTTTTTAACTGTGAAACTTTGAACTATGGGATTGTAACTTTGAAATTTGAAACTTTAAACTTGAAATTTTAAACTTTTGAACTTCAAGAAATGTGTGTATGATCATGAACAAGCATCATGCCCCATGAATCTATGCCCAAAACACAATATAGATTTTTATGTACCTATATGCTCAATTTTAATTGTATTTGTAAAATTTAAACATAAAATTATGTATAAACATGTACTTTTTAGTCTTTAAAAAGTCAACACATATGCCCCTATAATTTGTATCAATGTGCCGATATCTATCATGCATTTGATTTTTGAATTACTTTGAATATTTGATGAGACATACTCTATTATATAATTTTTTATTTTATATTGATCTGAACCCTATTTTTTTATTAGATTTGATTTGAGTGCACTTATATGTCATTTGCTCCCAATATTCATATTATTATGTATGCTCTTGTTGGAAACCTAAAATGAATCTATAGTATGCGACTAATTTAAGATATTTTAAATCATGTGTGATGTGTTAAAATGTATTCTATAATAATCCTAATGCATTTACCCATTTTTACTCAAGGGATGAGAATATCTAGTGCATCATATTGAAATAATAAGATGTATAATCTTCACTACATTTGAGAAATTTTTGGTTTATTTTATTAAATACTAGTTAATTTTTTATTGTGTTGATGTATTAGCATCTTGATTATTGTACTATGATGAGCCTTGTGTAATAAATATTTTTTAAGGAAATAGTTAGAGTGAATGTATTTGAAGGTAGAATATAATATACAAGGAAATACATGCATAGGTAAATAAGCACTAAATTTGTTATTTTTTGAAAATGTTGATTGACATGATGAAAATCATACCATGCGTAAGATCATATTGAGTGTGTTATAATGAAACTTGTGAGGACAAATTTAGATATTTGTCACTCTATATATCACATGTGAAATTTTGAGAGGAATTGGTTATCAAGGTTTTTAATTTTTGAAAAAATAAAAAGTCAACCCATATAAATACGCTGGTTTTAAAAAGTTATAATTATTTTGCATATTAATATTTCTTGATTTCTAAGATCTGAATTAGAAAATATCCTATAGAGAGTGATTTGGTTGTTACGACCCTATCCTCATGTACCTTGACATGACTACTTAAATGTTGATTTAACATATGTATAGTTATTTTTTGTACTTTCCTACTTAGTTGGACTATGTTATTGTTTTGATGTTGTGATGCTTGGCCATAGGTTGATGTATTTATCATGTTATAATTATGCATTTGACAATGTATGGATTATTTCATGTACTTGATATCTGATTATAGTTCATTAATACTTTATCATTTTATTGATTTTTTTGATCAAATACTACTGATGTATACACTTGGTGGTTGCATGTGTTGATTATGAGCTAGGTTGGATTTTGGTGTTTGCATTTGGGGTAGGGGAGTGATTTTGAGCATTCAAATGAGTTCTAACTGGTAACCTGGTATTGTTTATTAGTGTCATGTCTTTGGTTAGTTGTGTTATTCATTTGTATAGTCATATTTCATTATGCCTTTTCACATTTTACTTTATGTGTCCTATCGTATTATTGGTGTTCCTTGCATGTTTGTTGGGTGTTATACCCATCCGATCAAACTTCCTCTTTTCTCTCTCTCTCCCATGTATACCTCACCACCCTATCTTCATTGGACTAACCCTTGATTATCTCAAACTCCCTTAGATACCTACCTAGACCCACTTCCCCAAAACACCCCCTTCCACATGATTTATTTCACATGTGACCTCATAATTAGTAATGGCCCAGTTAATTGGTCATTCTGACTTTTAAACATTCAATAGCATTTAAAATAATACCTATTCTACTATTTTAATTTTTATTAATTGTTTATTATTTTATTTTTGATTGGAATTTACATAATATCTATATTATTATTTAAACAACTATTACTTATATTTAATATTTTTATTGGCTTATGGGCTCAAAAATTAAGAAGGTCATCTTTGACCATGCATTTTGAGTTTGGTGGTGGAGGTCACATAGATTGGAATGGGTTGATGGTTTTGGGAAAAGGGAGATTTCTCTCTCCTCATTAAATTGGAGTATGGAGAGTGAGGAGGAAGAGTAAGGAAAATCAAGGGGTGGTTGGGAAGGAAGTAGAGGGGAGAAACATAAAAGGAAAGAGAGGAGAAATAAAAATGCAGGGGGAAGAAAAATGTAAGGGGGAGAAAAAGAAGAGGAGATAGGTAGGGGTGGATGGTCTTGGGTGTTGAAGAAACCTAGTGTGTAATGTTGGTTTTGGGGATCGATTCATGCTACCAAAAATAAAGATTTATTGACCCGGTAATCTCAACCCAGATGGCATCATTTGAATTTTTTTCCTTTTTGGCATTAAATGGGTAAGTCCTTTACTGATAGTAAATTGGTTATTTTTCCAAGAATGAATAATGACTGTTAATTGAAATCTTTATATTTTAGATAGATCTCTCTTGCATAAAAACTTGAAATGAAGGATCGATGTTAGTACTGGGATTTCATGTATATTGATTTGGGTTATATCTCTTAACCTAAGAATGCATTATTATTGGATGGGCTGTGTAATTTCATTCAATATTATATACCTCAATTTGATTTATTAAACCTACAGCTACATTTCATTGATTGAATATGGGTGATTGTTGACCTTGAAATGTCGTGGACTAGTTGTATGGTTTATCTCCTATTAGCAGTAAATGATGGATTTAATATACATAAACCTATGCTTTAGTTTGGGTGACTTAGGTCGTTGGTTTTGTTTATGATTTACTTAACCTATGGTTATCCTACTGGTCTCCATACCTTATTCTCATTGGCTACATACCCAATAGGTTGATTCATGAATAAAGGGAAAAAGGGTGACTTGGGTTATATTTAATCTTTAAGCAAGTTATCCTTTTATCATCATAATTTTTTAGATTGAAATTAAATTGACATGAGGAATAATTATTCTTAAGGCAGATTATGATTAGTTTTTATTAAATATTTATCCAGTTTTTAATATCTGAATTGGGTCCTTATTCCACCATAGGGGAAAAACATTGTGGTTGATATGTTTTATTTATTCTTCCATTGTGGAAAATCAACTTGGGGGTTACATTAAACCTTTGGCAAATTGCTTTGTTATAATTATATTTTTTTCTCTTTTAGAGAATCGATTTGGGAGTTTTTATTCAACCTTGTGGATATAATTATGTTGCTGATTTATATTCTTTTGAAATTTAAATTGACCTATAACCGTAAGGTTTAAATCATCTGAGTTGTTATGTGAATAATGGTTCTTAGACTGCATGAGTTTTTAATTTTTGAATTGGCTACATGAGTTCATTAAATGGCATGAGTTAGTCATATAGATGTGTTTTAGGCTATGATAAAATGCATGTATATTTTAATTAATGTCGAACCATTATGGCATAGATAGGTCTGGCTAGTTCATTTCCTTAATGAGCTGATCAATTTCATTTTGCCTGGCATAAGTTGATATGGTTGGAATTACCTGTGTGGTTTTGATTGGAACTATCATGTATTAATTAGAATGATTAAATTTTGTGGTGTCTTGAATAAGAGTTTTGTATTATTGTGTATTTCCAAGCCATGGTAATTAGACAAAGTCCTATTAGAATCATCTTTCTATAAAGAGGGTTTTTGATTTTTATTAAAAACCATTTTAATGACCTATTGTTTCATAATTCATATTGACCCAATTTTAATATTTGGGGATCATATGAGGTCGTGAGACCTCGTGATGATCCCTAAAATATTATATACTAGTCATTGGCTTTAAAATCATTTTAATATTTAAATGCCTATTGAATTAATTTTTACCATTTCAGTTATTATCGACATTATTGGAACTTAAAACAAATGCATGGACCAAGTGTTTTACATTGATTGTTTTCATTTTTAGATCAGTTATGATTTATAATTGATTATGGTTTGGATTGATTGTTGGAATCCTTAATTATTGCCTTGGGAATGTTGTATGGCTGAGTTGCTTGAATACCCTACTCATGATTTTATTATTGGGTTTAGACTTGGTAGAATATAAAAATTGAGTTATATGTTATTCTTTTTATTTTTGACTATGTGAAGTGTACCTTAGTTGGTTCACCATTCCCAAAATA